>BEXV01000579.1:114038-126563 GCA_003118195.1 Hemicentrotus pulcherrimus | reverse complement strand
CCCCCCCCCCCCCAGAAAAAGGGAGAGAGAGAAAGGTGAGTAAATAAATTACAAATGCACATTGATTTAACTTTGGCTTTCATCTCAAACCTGATATGAACATTTATATAGTCCTTCTGAGTAGGTTAGCTTTGTTAAATAATACAATGCAACATGGAGGGATGGAGGGGCAGTTGTGGTTGAAGGGCACCTTTGTACTTTATTAAGTACTGATTAATTTGTTTCCAATATTTCTGTCAACTCCAGTGCATTATAGACCAAAATAAGCTCTTAAAAATATCATCTGATTGGAACCTTACAGGCATTGACTTTGTTAATGCCCTTCTGGCTCCAAACAGACTTAATGGCTACATGCTGAGTACAAACTTGACATGAGTCTTTGGTTTCAAAACTTGACCCAACGTTCATGAAATCCATCTAAGTACCTTCTAAGAAACGGCATTAGATCTGACAATATACTAACTTTTTCCTGTCCTTCTTTCTTTCTTTCTTTCTTTCTTTCTCTTTACTTTTGTTATTTTATGTTTGAATAACATATGAAACTTGTTACACTTACTGACCGAGATTTAGACAGATTGAGACACCAAGGAAAACAGAAATGTTGACAAGAAATTAGAGTATAGTTGCCCTCAAGAATTGAATCAGATTAATCTACTTTCCAATTAAAGAGAGCGATTGTGTGATAGCTGTATACTAAATACTTGGGAATACATATAATCATATATATTATAGGGCATTATTCAATGATGATGTTTTTATTTGATTCACACTTTATTAATTCAAGCAGAGGATTTTGTTGTTGTTGAACTCACAGTGTAATGTTCTGGGAAATTATAAGAAAGTTGAAAACTAAAGATGATCAACTTTCATGTAACAAGGTTTTCAAATAAAATATTTTGAACTCATATTCTTTGTAGAATGTATGGCCTGACTTATTGTGATATATGGTGATATAATATCATGACATGTTTAAAATTTTAGGTACCAGTTACTCTTGTTCCGACTTTGCAAAGCAAAATAATAGAATAAACTTGTTTTTTATATATTGTTTTCACTTTCTGCTGAATCAACTACAAATATATTTCCATGAAGCTCAAATTCAAAGTTTGAAATTAAAAATGACCATGTTTTTAGAAGAAGAAGAAAAAATGGCAATAAGTTGTGGTCTCAGAAGGTTGCCGTTAAGTTGTTTAATAGTCATTTATGAGGTGTCCCATCCCATAATATTGAGAGGCTGAAAATAGTGCAACCTCTGCAACATTCCACTATCTGTAACACCTTTTTATATTTCTTCTGATTTAACATCTGATAAAAGTGTTTGTAAACTACATTTTTATTGAATTTCTTTTTAAGGCAGCTATTTAGGAAAGATTTGACAGACATGTTATTATGATTGATATGTATATTTTATGATGTCTGCATCATAATTTCTATGGTCGACATTAACATAAACTGACTTTACTGTCACAAAAAGCAAAGGTTTAAAGTTTTGTTTTGATAAAATGGTGCTGGTGGTCCCTCTCCTACTCTCTAAGCCTCTGTAACCAGTGATGAAAAAGATAAAACGTCAAAAGATCTCAAATAAACATTGAATGATTGAATGAAACTGCCTCTGCATGCTGGGTTGATGTGACACACATGATTCTGAATGACACACACACACAGTTAGTGCAAACGAGACTAATGAAATGACTTTAAGATGGCCAAGTTTGATTAGGAAAGAGGGACATAAACAGATATAAACATGCTTATCTGCAGCATATGATAACAAATCCCTTCCATTTACAATACACTGTACTTCAGAGTATTTGTATAAACAGACAAATTCATGTAGCAGTAGATCAACCAAGTTATTTCTCAGAAGTTGTTACTTGAAATTTTGGATATTTATCTGGAAATACTTAATGCCACTGCCCACTCATGATGTTTGAAAAGGAAGTGTATTCTTTTCCTGTCATTTATCTTCTTTTGTCCTTCAGCATTTCTTTAAGAAGTGCAAGTTTGCTTTAGCGTGTTCACTTGGAACCTGTGAAGGGAAAAGGCAAGATTTTGATGGAAACAAGAAGGGTCTAAACTTGTATGTTTTGAGATAACAACTTTCTTGCTTTCCACAGGTGACTTGCCATTTCACCAGTGACCCACTTTCTTTGCTGTGTGGTAACTTTCTATCACATACCTTGTGCAGTTGATACTAGCTATGTTCTCATGGCAATATCATTGTTTCAAACTTTACATTTCAGAGTTTTAAACAATGACCAACTGTCAGTGATATGGAATCATATGACACCAAAACAACTGCTAGAGGTAGTTTCAAGCTTTAACAAGTTTGCAAATCTCAAGTTTTAATCACCGGCCCACTTACAAGTATGCAGGTTCACACATGACCAAAACAATGACTGCTTGAGGTTTCAACCACAAGCTAATTAAGCATCTGTTGTAACTAGAAGCCAGTAAAACATTTGAGTTAATTGTGCCCGCACAGTATATAACGATAGTGAGGACACCCAGCTATATATGTTTTTTCTCTTAATCATATGATTATTTAATTTATTTGTGGTTTAAAACTTTGAGTAAACTTGAAGTGTTTGAAACCATGCGTGTGTCCATGCATCTATTAGGATCTTAACCCATTGACTCCTGGCTTCCCTTGATTCCTATAGCCAACCGTTTTCTCTAGGCAGTTGGTTAACTACTAGATAACCTCAAAGTTTATCACCACAAGCTAATCTCTATAGACTGCTGTGTGAACCTGGCTACCATTGCTATTCATCCAAGTTTGTCTTTAGTTGCAACACGTACTGAATCAATACCTTGATTTGATCTGACATTTGAAGTGACCCGTTTAAATGACCATCAGTGGCTAAAGCCAGAGGGACACAAAGAAAAATTAAAGAAAATGACCAATTGCCAAAACAGGGAGTAACAAACTTTGGCTGCTTTCAGAGAATAGTATCCCCTTGCCAATGAAATTTGAAATTTTTTGTAAAATTGAGTTATTCATCACCCTGATAGTACACATATTTGGAAAGTGAAAACTTTTTCTTTTTCTTATCAAACCTACATTCTTGGCATGCTGAATTTTTGATTTGAAATTCCACACTTATACCACTGATTCATACATCCTTTTATGAGCATTCTACAAAATTTAGACTGAGAACATTTTTCTTTTCTATAGCCTGAGCTTGAAGAGGTCACAACCTTTCTATCTCTCATTCCAATAAACTTGATACAGGAATGACCTGGCTCCTGTTAGCAATAAGTTCAATTGAATTGATTTTTTTTTTTTTGGAAATGACAGTCAATGCCAGTAGACTGCACACTTCACGTTAACATCCTGCATTATTGTTTCATAATCCTAACATTTCTCTATTTTCATTCATTCTATATAAACGGCTTTTCCAAACAAAATTGCAGTCTCCTAACGCCCTTACCTGACCTGCATAATATTGACCTTTCCAATGCGATGACGGTGAGGGAAATGTGACTATTCCCCTAGCATAATAGCGTTCAGTTGACTTTAGATGCTTAGCTGTCTGTAAACTCAGACTTATGCGGACCACCAAGTACAAGGACATCTAATAACTTTTATTTTTAAAGTAATTATTTGGGGCTTTAACAAAAATTACACTGTCTGAATGTACATGAGATGAAAATATGTATCATGTGTCCATCCTATTGAAAAAGTGCTCAAGAGCATTGTGTTCATTTTGTATCATGAAATTATTTCTGAGAGAGAAAAGGAGAGAGAGAGAGAGAGAGGGGGGAATATAAAGAGATATAGAAAAGGAAAGAAGTAGCCTTTGATATGATCGACATGTTATCAGCCAATATTGCTACACAATATTACAGACATGAATGAATAAGTATTGTGTATACATAAAAAACCCTGAGTCACAACAAATATAAGCTTGTTTTTTTGTTGTTATAACTGTCTGATGCAATCCCCTCAAGGGTTGTAAAATGTCATATTCAAAACTTTGTTAGAAAAACAGGATAATGATTAATTTTTGAATGAGTAATGCTGCAAGTCATATTGGAAGGATTGCTGGGTATAGTCCAGCTATGATTGTAACGAGTACTGTCTATCTAGAAGTAGCATGCTTGTTGTTGTTTCACCTTAGATTTAAAGTAGTTAGACCAAAGCATGATCCTTCAATACCGAAAGGTGAAGCTTACATAACAATTTTACCACCCACCGCCCCCCCCTCCCCATAGAAAAATAGAAGTAAAAGGAAACATCAGATCATTCATTTTAAATGTCCATATTTTCCACAATTGTGTAAGCTGCCTGTGGAGAGGGAAAGGGAAATCAAGTTTTTGTCACATCGCTCTACTTTAAGTACAAAACGTACAAAAACAAACAAAACGTACAAAAACCAACAAACCAGGCAAATTATGAACAAAGAACAACAACATATGGAGTTGAAACATGTACTGAACTGCTTGAATCAGATAGATAACAGATGTACAAAGTTGTAAGGCCTAGATTGATTTAATAAATCTATACCCTTTTTCCCTTTTGTATGTGACCCTTTCAATATATTTATACGTCAGGAATCTGAGGCAAAGGGACATTTTTTAATCTTCAAAATGTGGATAAATCCAAAATATATACACATCATAAATTGCTTACATTACTATTATATGTGACCTTTTACAACAAAGTTAGGCAAATCTCCCCTCCCACCCCCACCCACCCACACACACACACACACACACACCAAACATCATTATATTTCCTTTGAACCACCCATATTCTAAACAATGTCAATGTTCATATAGTATCAGGTGATGAATTGTAAAATAGATTTTACTGTATCTTTGTGCAGGTCAGAAAATACTTGGTCTTTCATTTATTAAAAAAAATAAAAAATGCAGAAATAGTTATATATTTTCATAACTTTAATGCCAGCGACCTTCAAAGTTGTTTTGGTTGAAATATATTTATTTTGTTCCCCTTATAGAAACTTATAAATCTTCCATAATTCTTTCATCAAAACATGAACATAACAGCTGATATGTATTCAGTTCGCCCGCTTTCCTTCCCCGCTTAGGTCCCAGGTTAGTCATAAAGTTATTTTATGATGTAAATCCATTGTTTTAATTGAGTCCTGTGGGAACTCATCAATTCCAACAGGTTTATATTCATGAATCAAAGCAAATACATCTTCACACTGTCTTCTCCCATTTTGACTCCTAGAAAATCCACAAACAAATATAAACCAATTATTTGAGATATAATTTATTTAGCATTTTAAAGCTTAGTTTCAGACACAAATTGAAGAACTGGTTGATTTGAATCAATAATAAATGATTACGATATTTTAGGAGGCTGAACTAAGTTTTAGCAGCATAGATATCTTTAATTGACTGAGAATCGTTTTTAACATGCTTGTGCTTCTCATTGACTCTATAATTCTACATTGTTACTATTTCTAGAAATGATGTGAATGATTTGCCATGAATGCTTTGTGAATGGGGAATTATTATTTTTTTTGTTGTTGAAAGAATATGTGATGTTTCATTTGGGATTATTTATCTAGTAAAAATGCTGTCTGATTTCTAATTCAAGTTTTAATGTTTTCATTTGTTTTAAAATCAATACTTTTGTTACATGTATAGTTTGATAGCTCACTGTTTGCTGAATAGGGCACTTCTTTAGTCATTTATTTGAAATAAACACTCATTCCGAATATCTCTGTGATATCTTAATAAAACATTTTCTTTATGTTTGATTTCTTTCAGCTTGGATGACAGCAGCTCCATCTCCAGCGGAATAAGTGACACTATAGCTGAGATCAGCACAGACGATAACGTTACCGGCTCTTCCAGAAACTCGTGCGACTCCTCCAAGAATCTTGAGCTTTGTGGAGAACCCATCTCGCTAGACAGCCTCTCCCTCGTCAAGGCAGCCACCGACAAAAATGCCCACCGAAAATCTTCGTCGCCTCGGCGCGAGAAGAAGAATGGAGACGGATCCAGCAGCAAGGTGAATCGCTTGAAACATACGTCGAAGGACGGTAAAATGGAGGACAGCAATGGGAAAGGGAGGCAGGGGAAGGCGAGAACTGTCACAGAAGGAGGAGAGAAAGAAGGAGGGGGAGCACGAGGTGGAAATCGGTCTGGAGAGTCACCTAGGGGACAGGCTCAAGGGGCGTCTCAGGGTGCCCATCCGCCTCAGGGTGGTCCTCCTAGCTGGCAGAGAAGCTTGGATAGGTTACAGGTCAAGCATAGGCAGCAGTTTGGGCGTGACCCTAACTTCCTGATGAGAGTGTCACCCGGAGGACGGATCGGGACAGTGACAGGTAACCCTGGTGCAGAGAGGAAAGATCCTAGGAATGGACAAGGGATTGTCCAAAGAGGAAATGCGGCCGAAGCACACAGGACTGGAAACGCTCAGTTTGGGTTTGGGTATAGGAGACAACCAGTTCAGCATGCACCTGGACAAAGAACTCCTGGATCTAACGGCAGTAGAATTGGTGGTAATGGCCAGCAAAGGCCTACGAATATCAGGACAGGAAGCCTACCAAGGTCAGGAAAGGCTAGTCTTGAAGGATCACTGTCTGCTTCTGAAAGTCTTAGTTCTGAACGGCAGCGTTCGCCTCGCAGCTCTGAGTCACATTACATGAGGACTAGTGATAAATCACCAAGAGGTGAGGGAACATGTGGCAGGAGCTCAAAGGTTACTAGCCCTGGAAAACTGGATGGCTCAGGGATTCAATCTCCAGGGGAAGGACTAAGATATGGCTCTCTCAAACGCAGCCAGATAAAGACTCATGGTCAGATCGCTCGCCACATCATGCAAGAACTAAAGAGTGGTTCATCCTCCGGCCAAATAGATGCTAAGAGCAAGTCACAAGCTCTTAAGAATTTGTTCGGAAGAGGAACTCGCGACTCAGGGATCGAAGACACTATCATAACCAACCCGCACGCACAATTCTGCAAAGATAATACAGTCCTAGACATGAGCAATAGACATGGAACAATGAGCGACAGCGAACACAGTATGTCCTACATTACTAGTCCTCAAAGTATGCGAAGACGTTCGCAGAACGCTTCACTTAACGATAGCATGTTAAAAACCTCACCATTCTCAGACTCTCCTCCAAGATACAGTGGTTATGTCAGCGATGGTTATGCCTCCATAAATATCGGTGGCATCTCTTCCCTCCATACCGCTGGCATCAACTCTCCATATCTGCGTAGCAACAATAACCGTGCCAACGCATCCAGCATGAAGCAATCCGACAGCATGGAGTCGATCGAGTCCAACACATCCAGCGCAATGAGCATCTCCAGCCACGCTGCCAGTGAACGCTACGGCCCCACCCAGCCCCACTCCTCAGCATCGGTCATGCGAAGTAACAGCACTAGGTCTGCTTTCTCAGAGAAGTCTCAAAGGACGAATCAGGGACTCACTGAGAAGGACCTAGAGGACATGGCTTGGCTCAGGGCGGGGAACTTTGGACTTTTGTCAGGCGAGAAGAGCGGACAAATCTCCCCGACAGGGTCTACTGTCTCTCAGCCTCCCATTGGCTACTTCCCGGCTGCATCCTCAGCCATCAGGTAAGTGTCCTTTCTCCTGCTGGTTTGATATTTATTCTGTTGATATTGCTCCTTTGCTTTATGCTTGATGTTGGTCAAGATATAGGGTTCAGTTTGGGTTAATAATGGGGCATTTGATTAGGTTTAGTGTGAGCATCACATGGTGTTGGGGTCAAAGGTCTAGTAACGTAAGACATTGACCCCGAAGCAAATGTCACCAAAGCAAGTGCCCTACGTTTCTCACTTCTGTCTTTCTGTAAGTGGGAGAAGGAACATTAGTAATTCTTTTAAGGTTTATTTGTATTACCTGCAAAATCATATTACATGTGATGGTAAATAATGGTTAATAGTTAATCAGTCCGGCAGTTCCCATGTAAAAGTTTTAGAAGTTTAATTTAAAAAATATGAATGTACATCCAATGCTGTAAAGAAAGAAAAGAAAAAAATGATTTTACTAAAAAGGACGTATGCCTTCCCAATGAATGGCTATATCATATGTTCCTATATTGACAATGAATGTTAGCTTTAATTTTATGAAAGCAAATGAAAGCTTTTTACATGCAATATATCTTTAGATAAAACATATTCCTCACATTTGTCTCAATGTGTTAGTCCTCTAACCCTTGTACTCAGTATTTGTATCATTGTTGGTATTTAATTACATTATTATTTATTTGCTTTCTTTTCTTGGTTTGTTTTCTTTGTTTTTTTTAACATCACCTTCAGTTCTACCTCAATGGTCCGTTCCAATAGTATGTCTGCCAATGCCTTCACTCAACCCTTCACCAACAGAGGGCGCAATGGTTCTGTGTCGCTGGATGAACGTCAGCGTGCTGCTCTCAGCATGGGTGTGCTGAGTAATGATGGCGCTGAGGAGCTTAACGGATCCTCGCTGTCCCTCGTCTCTACCTCGTCATCACTCTACTCAACGGTAAGAATCATGTTTGAAGTTTGAAGTTTATTTATTCTGCATTTCACACAACAACAAAAAAATCAAGAAAAATAGTTATTTCAAATCAAGTATAATGTACTAAAAATAAGTATGAAGTTTTGAAATATCAATATATGACAGGCAAGGTAAACAATGTAAAATGTGCTCAGAACACTGCCTCTTCCTTTAAAGCCCCTCTAAAATGTTGGGATCCCAGATATTTTATGGCAACATTTCACTTGAATTGTATCATAATGTGAAAGAGGATGTCATTTAAGACACATTTCTGCAACAAATTTTCAAAACAAATGTGTTTGATGACAAATATTGATCAAAGAATATATGATTTGGAGTTTCTGCTGTATGCAGAAAACCTACATGTTGTATTCTTTCATCAATATTTTTCTTCCAGAACATGTTTTTAGGGAGAACTCTTTGCAGAAGTGTGTCTGAAATTACATACCGGTACTCTCTCACATTATGATACAATTTAAGTGAAATTTGGGGCTTTAAATAGAAAAGCAAAATGTCAAAATATTATACACTATAGGTAATACAGACAAACACAAATGTGCCTGATCAAAACATGATTAGCTAATGTTACTGCTCAATCTTGCCCATTCCTTGACTGTGATTTAGATCCTACACGGTGTCACATTAAAAACAAATTATGATATCCAGATACCGTATCCCTCATTTATTTGGAAGTGAAACCATAAATTTAAAGGTGAAAATGGGTAATCATCACATGGTAAAATTTTAGAGCTGTACTAGCACTCATATATCAGTATCATTTTCTAGTTTTTTGATAAAGTGTAGAACCAGAAACCTCTTACGCTCACAAATGTTGTTTTATTTTTCCATAAGTTCTAATGCCCTGAATTTCAATAATGACTTTAAGCAATTCACAAAGTGTCCTGCACTGAAAATGCCAATCTTTTACACCTCATTTTCTTATATTTAGTTCTGCTCTACTTATCAAATAACTAATGACTTAGCCATGGTGTTGCTCATCTTACACAGCCTTCTTTTATCTACCTATTGAATGACTCGTATGGAAATAATAAAATTTTTCATTTTCTACTTTTGCTTCTTCACCCCCTCCCTCTCGTTATCCAGGCGGAGGACAGAGCAGCATTGGAGATCAGGAGACTGAGAAGAGAGTTGGAGAGAGAGCAAGGTCGTGTTGGAAACCTATCATCACAACTCAACAATAACGTAAGTCAAGTCACTGTTTCATATCTTTTTACCCTAGTTCAGTCTATGTGTCTTCCTTTTGATCAAAGCTATTGTATTGATACACTTTGTCTGTGTAATCTGTATTTTTGTCTGAGTTTGAGTTGTGTGTAGGTGGGAGTATGTGATGTTTCCTCATTTGATGAAGGGTTGAATTAAAAATTGTTCCAATAAATATATGATGACAGATGCTGGTTTATAAGTGATAGATAAAGCCTATAGATGCTTTAGGATTAACATTGACATTATCTTCCCTGAGATTGCCTAAGGTTTATTCAAAAAATTCCCACATCATTTGAGGCTTAAGTTGAAAATCACAAACAAACCAGCTTACAAATCAAATAAACAAGACGTTAGATATCATTTATGTGGTTTAAAAAATGTTTGAAAAAAACAGAAGGGAAATTTACTGAAGTTTGCTTCTTCCAGCATAACAACAACATATAAATTGCCTTCCTTTGTGGTGAATGTGCCTGACTGAAAGCAAGTCTAGGATCCTCAATTATGTGTGTACTTGTAGGTTGTCTGCTGCCATCTGGAGTTATGAAATATATATGTTTGTGAGGGACTGATTTGTCTTGAGCCATGTAGGGCAAAGAGATTTTTTCCAATGGAAGGATTGAGGCAGAAAATCAGAAAGTATTTTGCAAAAAGTTTGTTTGCAAATTCATGTTTCAGGGTATGTATAAGGAAAATAATAAGTCACAGCAACATATAATTGTCAAGAATAAACGGTTTGTATTGACTTAAGAATGAATAATTCAAATCAGACCACTGAAACCTTGTTGTTTGCATGGCAACTTTAAGATGTAAGGAAAATAGTTGATATTGCTATTCTATTGTACATATTGAAAATATAAATTCAATTCAAGTATATCATGTTTACAAATAGGAACTAGTTATGACTAGAAAAAAAAGTAATTTTATCACTGAAAAACATCGCCCAACCAGATCATTTTGAAAATCTCTTTGAAAAATGCTAGTTACCTAAAATATTCAGGCAAAATTGGGTTTGATGGAATAAGGCATTTATATATTGATGCAATAAATGTGTGATAGTTGAAGTAGATATTAAATGTATACTCTTTTAAGTTCCTATTGGTATTCTGAATTTGCAAGCAAAGGTTTCCAACTTTTCTTTAAATACAGTTTTATGCCTAGTTATAGTTGTCTAAACAAAGGAAAGAGTGCTGCAAGCTATAATTGCATGTAATAACTCTTGAACAGACAGACTATGCAAAGTACCAAAGTAATAACATTCTGCTCTCCCTGCAACCAGTTTCGATATGAGATTTATTTTCCACTGCAATGTACACAAATTTAATTGTAGATATACAATAGTCTAGTCTACCCTGGACATGGCCTTGTGTCCAGGCAGAACAAGTTATTGTTTTTACTATAAATTAAACCTTGTTGAACTATTGAACAAGTGTAGAGTATGTCTTTTGCCCTTGTTCTTGCTATTTTATTGTTATAATGTGTAATAGAGGGGATGAAAATGGTGTAATATAGTCTGCATGTGTATGTACCCTTTCAATTCAATCATACTCATTGTTGCAGAGGCTATCAGAGAAGTTTAAAACTCATTTCCCCTTGTAGTCAAGCTAGATTGGGTAGTAATCTCTCTCTCTCTCTCTAAGAGGCATGTCATATAGGCCAGGCAAGAGACAGGCTGGGTCCATGGCATTACAAACATTTCAAGAGATTTACTACAGCTCTATCCACACTGGATATTTATTATCATCTTGAACTTCCTAATCATATATAACTTTATTTCTTGGGAACAATGCTCTGCAGAAAACTCCCAACTTGTCCAAACTTATCAAAAGTTCAAAATGATTAAAAATTGCAATTATTTAGCTCCACTTCTGACCTCCTAGGTGTGTGTTATATCCTAGATTACTTTGCAATTATATAGGGCACATTAAAACATATTCTTACTTTTAAGAGCCAGTAGGCATCAATTGATAATTATACTGTAACAAAGTTACTTTGGGTTCTTAGCTGACAAAATCTATCTGATTATGATTATTCTTTGTGACAATTGGAAATTGTTAACATTTCAAGAAAAAATAGTCTAAAAAGGATGTAGGAAAATTTGTATGTGTAACGGGAATATCATCACTATCACTACTCTCCAAGCATTACAAAGATTTTCAAAGACAAAGATTGCGAACTTATTTTTTGTGTGAAGTTCACCTTTATGAAGACACAGCTCATTTGAAGAGATTTTGAGTCGACATCTGATGGAGAAGAGCAGTTGATGTGTTTATGGCTGGTGAATACCAGAGTGGGGCCAGAACGACTGGTATCTAGGGGAGAATGATGCAGCCAAGTTCATAGGCAGGGCACTAAGATGTTTGGAGACAGGCAGGGTAGGGGATGGATGAAATGGAGGAGGAGGAGGAGGAGAAGGAGGAGGAAGAGGAGAAGGAGGAGGAGAAGAAGAAGAAGAAGGATGCAGCCAAGTTCATAGGCATGGCACTTAGATGTTTAGAGACAGGCAGGGTAGGGGATGGATGAAATGGAGGAGGAGGAGGAGGAGAAGGAGGAGGAAGAGGAGAAGGAAGAGGAGGAGGAGGAGAAGGATGCAGCCAAGTTCATAGGCAGGGCACTCAGATGTTTAGAGACGGGCAGAGAAGGGGATGGATGAAACAGAGGAGTAGGAGAAAGAGGAGGAGGATGCAGCCAAGTTCATAGGCAGGGCACTCATATGTTTAGAGACGGGCAGAGAAGGGGATGGGTAAAACTGAGGAGGAGAAGGAGAAGGAGAGGGGAGGAGAAGGAGGAGGAGGAGGAGGAGGGGGGGGGGG
>BEXV01000579.1:60395-79241 GCA_003118195.1 Hemicentrotus pulcherrimus | reverse complement strand
ATTCCCACAATTGTTCAAGATCTTCTTTTGAAGTTTTTATCCATTGTGACCTTAGTGGGACCCAGTCTGACCTCATGAACTTTGAACAATAGCAATCAAAACAGACAAATTTGTTTTTCTTTCATGAGCCCTATCAATTGACTATGCACCTGAGGCAAAGATATAACAATAGGGGCAAGAGAAATAGAGAAAGAGAGAGATAGAGAGAGAGAGAGAGAGAGGGGGTGGGGGATAGACCAATGACTCATTAGGGTTCATATTTCTTTGCCACATCACTACTCTCAGATAGTATGTGTTCATTGAAAGCTTCAAATGACTATATATAGCACCGATCAGGAGAGTATTTGCGCTAATGAAATGCTTGAATTTGCCAAGTTTGCTTTCTTTGTAATTTTAAAGCGCATAGTGTATGTCATGCAATTTAAATATGGTAGGTTTATTTTAATTATTGGGAGAGAATGTACAGAAAAAAAGGGAAAGCCTAAAGACTCATAAGGCTTTATCTGTTGTTTTATGTAAAAGAAATTATATCACTAAGTTTCACTAAGTCTTAGACCAAAATGAAATTTATTACAAACACATTTCCTACAATACCGCAGTAGTTTGCAAATATAAGTGTTGACAAAATTGAAAAAATACCCAAATTCAAGGTCAGACAATTTTCAGTGAAAACAACCAACACAACTTGGCCAGCTGCCAAAACAAAGTATGAATATTCATGTTCCTATCGTGACATCATCATTAGTGTTTGCATAATGACTAGAACCTCCTTCTGTAAATGTTTGTTGATTTGTACACCACAATGCACAGTCATTCAGCACATTATTAAACAATGTATCCATAGCAACCAGTAACAAAAGAATAATCAATCATTTTAGACTGATTATATAGATTGAAGCTGTGAGATGATGATTTTGTTGTTAATTGTTGTTTGCAGATTGAGTTCTCTTTTGGTGTTTTGACTCATGTGATAGTCAATGTGGCAACACAGTTTACATTGTGAAAATGGAATCAGAATGATAATCTTGTACTTTTGTTAAATTCTGATAATGAATGTTTTCATATTTGCCATCACATGAAATATGTCGATGGTTTTGTTTTTCTTTAACAGCATATCACTCACATTTTGTGTATGCACTGATGATAGCATTACGGGTAGTTCAGGTCTAGACTGAAAGAGTTCATTTTTCACCCCATGAAGTCAAGATGATGTAGACTTATGTCTTATTCATGTTGTACAGAAGACCAAGGCAAGATGGGAAAGTCTTTTTCCATAGATTAACAACAGAAAAAATTAATTATTTTTTTGTGTGTAAAAGATTAAGAATTTCAAATTTAAATCAGGGAAAGATGTGATATAGAAGTTATATCAGTGCTATATTTTATCTTGACCTCCGATTGACCAAATCTTGACCTCTAACCTCTAGACGACCTTTTCATGTCCTTGTAACTTTTCCAAAGTCCAAGGATAAGTGCTTTTTACTTTGGGCATGAATCACTATTCACAGCACATTTTATAGAATTCAATTAAAAAAATTGCACTAGAATCATATGAAAACATAATTGAAACCTCTGGAAATTTCATTTTTCATCACAACCTGGGGATATAACAGATTAATATTCATATAGAGACATTCAACTCCTGAAACCCTATAGAAATATTTATCATTATTTAGATGATTTTTACTGATAAAATCATGATAATCTGCCCCCAAGCGCTAGTTGTCGCGCTAGAACTTGACGTCCACAATAGAGAGGGAACAGTCAGTTTTTGTGCATGGTACAAAGCCTTACAACCAACCCCCTCACTTCCTCATCTCCTTGAGTGCAAATCATAGAAATTGCAGCGGCAATGAAAACATTTTAGCATCAAAGGCTGACCGTTTCATCGATTTTATCATCCCTCCCCTTTGAGCAGGTCACTTTAATTGTGCATCCCAGCTGCCCGAACACTGACATCTAAATTGCCCACAAGCCTGTCATAATGGAAATAGGCTACATTTCTATTTAGTTTGATTTGCCCTTCTGTGTCTTCCCTTGAATATATGTTGTTTTGCCTGGTGTTAGGTAATGGCTCTCATCGAATTATGATTTATATCCCATTTCCCACTTATAGTCCAGAATCGACTGAAAATATGCTCTATTTATAAAAGACTCCCCTTTTTAAATTGTTTTCAGAATCATTTCAGAATTATGATTTATGTGCCATTTCCTCCATTTAAATCTCTGAGTAGAATCTTCTAAACAATATTGGACTCCCCCTGTTTGATTTATTTTTAGAAATGTTTAGTTCATGGCCGTATGTTGGACTTGAGTAAACTTGTTTCCCCCATCATGCACATTTACCCCTAATTGAGAGATGTGTATCCATGAAGGGGCTTTGGAAAGCTATACCATTAGGACAAAATTTGATGTCTGGGTCTTTGGAATTCATCAAAATGTTTTTACATGCTGGGTTTGGGGGGTTTTGTTGTAAAGACTTTAAAAGACATTAAAGTTATCCCCAACTTTTTGATTTGAGATAATTCTATTGTTTGTTTACAGATATGTAATGACCATGTAGTGCAGTGTACTATTGAACTTTCGTCTTTGGTTTTGGTTTTACTTGCCATGTAGTAAATGAGGGATCCTGACTGAAAAACTCTTTTGTTCAGTTATCCAGAGCTCTTTAGAGCTTCCCAACTGGTGATAATTATTTCACACATATTTCTCATTGGATTGTTCTTCAAAGTATAAACTTGAAATACATTTACAGCCTGTAATTGTTTTTTTTTTTCTTCCTTTCCCATCTTTTCTTATTTCATGCTTTTTCCCTGTCTGATGTCATCTTGCTGATCTACAGGTAAGTGAAGTTCTCTTTCCTTCGTTGATTTAAATATCATTAGATGATGATGGTGATGATGATGATGGTGATGATGATGTTGATGATGATGGTGATGATGATGGTGATGATGGTGGTGATGGTGATGATCTTGAAGATGTTGAAGATGTTGATGATGATGGTGATGATTATGATGGTGAGGATAATGATGATGATGATGATGATGATTATTATTTTGATGATAATAGCATAAATGATCATGCTCTAGAATATATCATCCTTATTTCAGAACCTCCCTTTCATAGTCTGAATTCATGAACAAAGTTAGAACCGCATTCTACTTTGGAGAAAAAAACCCAGACATTGCGGCCGCGAACCAAACCATTTTGTTCTCTAACCCTACCAGGTCATTCTGCAAGCAATAATACTTTATTTTTACTTGGCTGAGCGGGCAGGCAAATGTGTCTATTGTGTTTTGTGTGCGTCTGGTACAGAACACACAACTGTATGACCTCATCACTGAGCTACTCATTGTGTGTGTCTGACTGATTGTAAACAATACTGATTATGGAGAGGATAAAAATGAAAATGGTGGGATTGAGGTTGTTTTTGTCAGGGGGGAGGTGAAGGTTATATGTGGTTGAGTGGTGGGAGAGAGAGAGAGAGAGAGAGAGAAAGAAGGTGGATGGGGAAATAATTATTGTGGGAAATAGTTTTTAATCATGTTTTAAGTATTGATAACAAATTAATATTATGGCTAAGCCTGTGCAAAGGTCAAATAGATGCTATAAATATTTTTAAAATCCTTATCATAAGTTAAATTTTAATTTTTGAAAAGCATCTAACCAAATAAATGTTGGATCCAATAGTAAAATAGTACTTTTTCATATAAGATTTTTTTTTGAAAATGTGTAGCCTATATGTATCGCATTGTAAGGGGCATCGTAGAAAACTTTTTTAACATATGATTGAAAGAAGGACGGATTCATGAATCTTGTCAATATTTGATTTATATATGTTTTATCTGTATATCACTCCCACGCGCAGATTGTACATAATGGGATTAACACTTTACGCTATTCACATCATCAGATTACAACACACATGCAGCCATGCTGTGAACGCATCTATATATTAGCTTGACAATACCAGACCCAAATTTCATAACAAAAATTGATAAAATCACAAATTTTAGAATTGTTAGTACTGAAATGCTGGCTAATAGTCGGGAAAAAAATAGTAGTGATAGAATTTTAATAGTAACTACAGCAACTACCTGTCTGTAAAGATTACATTTTCTGTTTACCTTGAATAATATTTGTAATTGAAACGGAAGGAACGTGTTCATAAAGATCATTTTCAATCAAGGAGTATTGTTGTTGTTTTTTGTGAGCAGTCCTTGCAAACAGGTGTCGCTACAGATGATGGATTTTAGTCTGTAATACTAAGACATTTGATTTGTTAGATATAGATCTGTTTGCAATCAATGCAATGTGTCTGTAATACGGTCTGTACATAAAGACTATGGTGTTAAACCACACTAGGAGAAGATCTATACCCCAGTAGGTTTTTTTTCCTCATTCAGGATGAAGACGAATCATCAATGCATGTTTGATTGTTTGGATCGTCAGTGCAGTGGCTCTCTGCAATGCGCATCAGTCACCTCAAGTGAAGTCCTGCTCAATCTTTCTTTCTTATCTATCAATAATGGATGGGTCAAATCAATATTTGCTGCTTTTGTCTAGGAATTGATCACTGGTCTTATCATAAGGATTTATAATTCTCCGAAAAAAGCGTGGTGGTCAATTTGATCTCTGGAATACAGGATCTGGATTTTTGTTTCCATCTCTCTTTCAGCGTCTAGCTCTGTGAGACATTTTGTTGCATGTGTATTATTGATTGAGACGGTTAGCATGTGAAGAAGATTGTAAGTAGAGAAAATAACATTTACAGTATAACATGGTGTCCAGGCTCTAATCATTCGCACCCTTCATCAACATTTGGAACCATCTTAATGTCCATTCTGTTAACTTTCATTGCCAATTTGCTGGTGACACTTTCATCCAATTGGTAGTGATCACATGTGCAATGTGGATGTGGATGTTTTGTTGAGAGTTCATTGCATTAACCCTTCTGCTGCCAGTTCATCAGTGCATCACACATCTACGTCTCATTGGTGTTCAGAGTGTGAAAGGAACTTATCATTGGCCCTCGCCTGTGCATGCATTTACTAACTATTCCATTGGATAGTGGATTGGATTCTACATCATCCATACTAGCTTACTGAATATCAAAATAGTGTTTCAACGTTCCGGATTTGAATTCTGGTACTTTATATCATTTTCATTCTCACTCATCAAAACGACTCAATATCGTTTCAGAGAAACCAGTGGCACAGAGATTTGTCGGAACCAGTGAACAAATTTAACTCTTTGCTTTCGGGAACCTGGTGGTACGTGTGTTAAGCCTATGGGAACTATAATTTCAGTAGTCAACGGGTTAAACATCACTTTTAGAGAGCCATCACAGATTCACTAATCCTTAGAACCATACTTCTGTTTTTATTCTGATCGATTGTTAAAATCTCCATTGCCACATGGAGGAGTGAAGGCAGGCAGGAGTCAGAAACAGAGCTCTTTTGAGTGACTCTGGTCTAAGCACATCTGGTGTTTGAAACCTGCTTGTTGTTTGTGGAAGTATTCTCAGAGGACAGATGCCATCAGAAGACGACATGGAGATCTCCTTCGACCAACTTCCTCTTGACGAGGATACCGTGGTGAGAAACAAATAAAACGTGTGAACATGTAGAGTCTAGACCACTTGTGCAATTTGCAATATTTTCTTGATTATTACAATATATGTCCCATTTAGCTGAATTGGATTGATGCCAAACACTTTTAAATTGAATGGAAAACCCATGTTGATAGAATGTTTTGAACTTCAATTTGAAGGTCAGAACCATTTATAGGGTAAACAAGTCAAGGATAACATTTAACCTTTTCTTTGTCTGAAACTTTGAAGTAGAAGTAGATGGCATTCAATTTAATTAAGGTTAACAAAAAAAGCATTAAAAGGTAAACATCCTTTTAGACAAGGGTGACATATTATATATAGCCTTCCTGTACCCTTCATGATCTTTCATGTCAGACACGTTTGATAAGTCGAATTGAAAATCAGTTGATTTGAGGGCCAGGAACAAAAGTGAAAATGCGGTTGTTCTTTTAAGGAAACCTTAGTAAGCTTTTGGTCTTAACTTCATGGATGACACTTTCACTTTGACATGAAACCATTTTATGTTTTTCTCTTTGGGAGGATAACATAAAGGAAGGATATCTCTAAATCCACTGTGTGGTTTGATTTCATCTGCTGAATTAGGATTTCTTTGAAATATACTGAATAACCCTACGTGATGGATGATAGGTATTATGCTGGTACATAATTTTTTCCTAAACATGTGGATTCTTCTCCATATTAGGAGAAACCTTGTAAAGTACAAAGCGAACTTTCATTTCAGGTGAAAGCAGTGGGGGGGGGGCTAATATGTGAGAAGGAGAAGCTTTGAGCTCGATCTGGATCTCATGTTTGGAGTGGAAAATTGGATTCTAATGGGGTTCAGATGGAAGAAGATGTTTTTGTTGATGATTCACTTTCTTTGTTTATATTTATGAATACAGACAAGAATGATAATGATGAGGAGGATGATGAGGAGGATGATGAGGAGGATGATGATGGTGGTGGTTGTGATTCTGATGGTGACAATCGTGATGGGGATGATTAAGTCATGAAGCTGTGAAGATAAATCTAGTTTGATTTTTAGAATTTTCAAAACATGTTCCATTATGGTGAACAGATTTTGATGAAGGTTCAATGGATACAAGATTTATTAAAAGGTCCTGAAACATATGTTTTAAAAATCCTTGATAGTTTAATCATTACAGGGGCTTGTCTTCTACCTACCATCCCTCTGTAATTAAACATGATATTTTTAAAATGTACAAATTGTGAAGTTATATTTTTATTCTCACTCTCTATGTACCTCACATTTTATTTTGATATCAATCTGTAAAAACTCAAATGATATTGTTCTTGATAAGCAGGCTGCAGTTAGATTTAATTGCTGTATTGTGAATGTTATATTCATAATCAATCGATGGGAAAAGGCTGGATTAACAAGAGTCCAATGACTGTAATCACATTTGAAGGTGAACGATGTTATGCTTGTTTGTTTGGGAAACATTGATTGGTGTATACAAATATTAGAAAGACGTGCCTGAGTTGCTAGGGAACTAGTTACAGACTCTTTCACACCAGAGGAAAAACGTATTAAGAAAAATATACAAACACACTGAAGTGAAATTCCCTCAGTCCTGCACATAGAAATTTGTTTTAATTAGAGGGAAGTACCGGTACATGTTTTTTTGTTTTTTTTTAATTGTTTAAAAATGTGTTGTTGTTGTATGGTAATTACATGACAAGTTGGCCTCAATTCTCGTGAGATTGTACATATTTAACATTGTTCAAACTCCTTTGAGGTAAATGAAATTCACACAGATTAAAAAAAAAAGGTTATCCTTATGGTCTTGCGACGTGTGAATGAGGCTAAGTAATTACCTACATCAAACAGATTACGTAAAGGAATGGCAATAAGATTTAAAATGATTTATTCCATATACCGGTACATGAACATTGTAGCTTATTGTAGGTTTGTCTCATTATTTAGCTGTTGTTTTATAATTCTTCATTATCTAGCCAACCACCTGATAACCGCTGTGTGGCTTTTTTCTTGAGCATTTTTTACATTGATTTGTGTTCAAGGGTAAACATATGGAGGTACTTTAGATTGATGTACATTACTAACTATATGTTTCACATTGCAATAATAGCTATCTACCAGGGAAGAAATACTTTAAAACAATTTTGGGGGGCTACTTTTCAAGCTTGCTTGCATGAAAATAACACTCTTTGTTTTGTTTTGCATTGAACTCTATGCAATTTGGGGAGAGGGGCTCTTTTATGACTTTCAGGGGCTCTTTTTTTGCATTTCAGAAGCTATTTTGCCCTGAGCCCCTGTGGATTTTCCCCCTGCTACCTACATGTAAAACATGAATGTACAGTAAACAATACTTACACACTCAAGAACAAACAAATTACTGATCATAAAAAGATTAATTAATCAATTCATTGACAGAAATACTTGGTGTGTAGGTGTACTACAGCAGTAAATATTTACCCTCATACCTGAGCTATGGATTAAAAACTCCATGCATTTCTCTAATCTGAACACAAATATGTTTATTTAGAGAGGTGTGATATTGGATGGATGAGTGTAAATACAGGGAAAATATTTATATTAAAGTTTGAAGGAAATATGTTGTTGTTGTTTTTATGCCACAATAATTAACATTCTTCAAATATTTGGGTTAATGATGGTATAACAGGGAAATGGCTATTATGTTTATAGATTAGAACGCCATGTTTGTTTTTATCTTGCTCTGATGCCTATTAGAGGAGATTGATATTGTTTTGACGTTGCAATTTTAGTATAAGCGTAAACAAGCTTGTAACTTTGATAGGGTTAGGGTTAGGGTTAGGGTTAGGTTTTTACTCTCCTTCCCCCCCCCCTCTCTCTCTCTCACTCTCTCTCCCTCTCTCTCTATCTTTCTTTGCTTCCATCACCCTGTCCCACACTTGCTGCATGATGATGATGATCTGAACAAACGTCATGACCAAGTTGTACCTACTAGAATAGCCATACATCTCTTGACACGAGCTAATCATCTCAGAGCAAATCATTTCACCCGGCTATCCATTCAACCAGGCAGATATACATGCTTTAACCATTCACATGCTTGCCTGTCCAATCCCATACTTATTTGCACAGCATTCATCCTTGTATGGCATTCAAGGGGTTAATTTGAAATCCGTGGAAAGTGATCTGACCTCAAATAGGACATCTTTCAGTCATTGGGTTGAGTGGCTGAGTGGTCTCCTATATTTCTCACTCAGTAAAATATAATCCAATTTACTTTATAAGATGAACCTATCTCAACCTCAATTATTACGATTTTAAAGGGAAACCCCCCCCCCCCCCCCAAAAAAAAAAAAAAAATTGTCTGTAGGTTTTGGTTCCATGCTGGTATACTATATTCAAATTTCAGAAGATCACTGTATGGAAATATTGCAGTTGAGATACAAGAATTACACCTTAGAATAACGTTAAAAGTAAATTGTGAGTAGGCCAATCATTAAATTGATACAGTGCAATTTTCTGAACTTACTTGAGTGTGTGAAAGGTTCATTTATCTTGGGAGGGGAGAATCTATATCTTCTCATAATGTACATTATATTTTGGTGATTCTTTCCCTTAAATGTTTGTTTTTTGTTGGGAGAGTGTATAACCAGGGACTTGGGAGCACAAGTCCCTGGTATAACAAAGCAATAATGGGATAGCCCAGGCTTCAAAAATTACAATGCGACCAAAAATATCCAAAAGAATAACAATTATAATACTGACATAATACCCGATAGTTGGAGAGATTAATGATGTATGCTTATGCTTATAAACTTGACAGAGATTGATTCTGTGCACCACTCGTAAAGTATTGCTAGAGGGTTGAACATAGTGCATTGGTATTCAAAGTGTCAATTTGAAGAACAAGACACTGATCAGAAATGATGTGTTCAAAAATATATTTTTGAATATGTGACAATAGCCCTGTTTATGAAAGGAAAGGTTTTCTTTTTCTCTTTATTTCTCCTTAGTTGAATTAGGCCAATATTCCCATTAATGAGAAGTTTACTGTGGAATTGTAGCAAAAAGTTTAAAATTGGTTTTCAATCTATGGTTGAATCAAAGCAATAACATTCATAGAGTGACTTCAAACTGCAAAACATGAATTTAAGAAGCAAAGTCATAGCAAAAAGAAGGGAATTAAGCCCAGATATTGGAGATATTCCTTACTGACTTAAAGAGGAAGGGAGGGTTGCGGGAGCATGTGGTCACGGACTTACAGTTTATCGAAATCCCTGATTTTGTTTTTAGTTCCAATGAGGACTAACTTGAACCTGTGATGTTTAAGGTCATTTTTTTAGCCAGAATTTGTTTGTTGTCATCAATTTTCAACGTCATTCACATAAATTGTGTTTCATTGGAGTGGGTGTTAGCCTTGACATAGGCTAGTCCTTAAAGAAATTTGTCTCAAGTGTGTTAAAAAGATCTCTTCACATGTTATTTTGAACAGTTGCACACACAGACCTTTAACATTTTATTTTTCAACTTTTTGTCTGTGGTCTGTTTTCATGTTCTAGATGCTGATTTTGATCTGAACAAAATGATATTTGACCATCAATTGTTCTCCAAAATGTTCTCAGACAGAGGCTGTACATGTATTACCTTAATTAATCACCTATGCGCAAGAAAGAGTATAATCTCTAAGCACTATTGAGTATTGAATGGCATGTTGTAGAATTAATGTTTATAAAATGATGGGGTCAGTACGTCATTAAACTTTCATCCATCCCAAGGCCTTCTCTATTATCTATCCCTCCTCTGTGCAATCAATACCCACTGTCCTTCGCTTCAGCATTGTCTGCATGGGCATCACTTAAACAAATTACAATGGATGGGACTATTGATGTCCAGACCATGCTCATACAGCCAGCATATATTGCAGTGCTAGGGACTATTGACATTTTTTAGAGCAATCAATACATATCTATTGTGGATTATTACACTTCAGATGAACGCAATAACCTACTGTCAATATCCTTGTTTCTTTTCAAGATCGGCTCCAAAATGCTTTCGCTTCTCTTGAATATTTATATCCCCCATCCTACGTCACGCATTGAGAGAGCAAATAGACTTGCGTTCTGTGGAAGATATTGCTGTTTGTGTTTGAGACCTTCTATAAAGCTCTGTCTTTAAATGTCTTCCTTTATCTTCAACTTTTGCGGCCGTGCAAATAATGGAATCTTTCCTCAGTGGTTTCTCTATTTAATTTCCCTGAAGGTTCATGAATGCATTTTAAATGTGCAAGCCTCACGGACAAAAGGCCTGTACAATGACAAAGCCATTCTTCATATTGATTTGTTAGGAAACAACAATATGTTTTAGCAAGGAATTCCATCTATATTCTTTCTAAATTGGTCATTGCCACTAAATGAAACTTACAAATATGTAATAATGACATTGTTCAACCAAAGATATCATTTTATGAAACACTTCAAAGGAAAATTGTTTTTGGCTTTAATTGGGGCATTGATTTTGCTAAGCCTCTATTTATGTAGTTCTTTCAGTGAGGTTACAGGAATGGTTATTATAAAATGACTTTAAAAGAAACTTTGACGTGAATGGAAATGACTCATGAGTAGTTGGTTCATGAACTCCCTTTGTTATCAAACAATAAACATGCAGATAGGAAAAAATAGACATAAATCTTGTAAAGGTAGATGTACAGATCACTAATCTTAAAGTGACAGAAGAAACTTGGACATTTGCCATAATACTTTTTTGGAATACTTACAAATGACATTGATTACTTTCTGTATCCACAAGTTTCAAGGAAGAACATTGAATGATTCATTACATCCGTGTTCTGAAGGATATCAAGAAATGACTAACCCTTTTTCAACATTCATAGGTAGAAACTAGATACTCTTTGCAATGTGATTCTAAATTATACAGAAGCAGAGTCTAGCTTGGGCAAGCATGTCAAGTCTTAAGTTTGTAAATTTGTGGAGATTTTTTTTGTAATTGATGAACAGTGTAAAAGTTGCAGCAATAAAAGATATCTCTTTTGAAAACTAAATTTTTAAACGTAATGTTATGATGCTATGGTACTCAGGAGAAGATGATTCATTTACAGAACAAAATCCCTCAAAAAAGAGACATCCCATTTCTAGCTATTGGTAATTTGTGGTTTAAAAAAAGAACAAAAGGAAAAAAGGGATTGAGCACCTTTGAGATGAAGTTTTTAAGTGCAAAACATGAGAACTGAAACATACATGTATGTCATTCTTCATTAAGTCATTGGAACTCAAGCTGCTCCATAATTAGGAGTCATTTACTCTAAAGAATTCCCTACTTTATTCTGTGAGACAGGACCTCGGTAGGTTTCTTGATTCATTCCTGTGTAACATGAACTGCATTCCAACTCTGCACTTATGCTGAACTTATGTTGTACTGTCTTGAACTTTGGTTTTTGTCTTTGAGCTGGTCAATTTGCAAAGACCTTAAGGACTATGTGAGAATGTACTTATTCCTAGCATTTAATGCAATGAGATATTGGAAGGTATATATTATATAGGTTGTGAGAATCAAGATAAATTGTTATTTAATTCACCATGTAGAATTATTATCTGTAAGTATTGATGATACTAACAAGATTTTAATTGAAATGATGTACGTTGAAGAAATGGCAGTAAGAGTAAAAGAGCTGTAAGGAACAAGTTCAAAAGAAGAATATAGGAGGGGGATTGGAATAAGGCATAAAACCTGGTAGTTGGAGGAAACAAACAACATTAATCTAAACATGGACCTAATAAGAATCTAAAAGGACCAGCTTTGTTGAATTTTGCTATTTATCATCATTTAGAAGAGGATTGATATTTTAAGAAATAGTTTTAAATAAGCATAAGTGAAATAGCATTAACAACAAAATGTTTTAATTTCTTTGATTAATTAATTAATGAATTAATTAACGTATTCATTTGTACTTTAATTGATTGATAGATTGATTAATTCATTTAATGGACCATCCTTATCAGCATTATGGACCTATACCATACCAGTAAACTTCTTTCTGTCAATCCCATAAAAGTATATCGGAAAAATGTTGTTTGGCATTTATTTATTTAGCTTGTCCCATGCTACACTACACTATCAATCTTTCTAATGTATCTTCATGCACTGATTACTAGAATGCATTGACAAATGTATCTACAATGCAAATAACAAGTTCATGACAAACCTCTTGAGAAGCACATGCACCTGTATGTGATTTAACACATCATTAGTCAATACCAATACCATTGCCTCTCCTTCTCTAAATTGATATGTAATTCTCTTGCTCGAACTACCATGCAGAAAATTTGGGGCCCTTGTTTAGAGTGAAGTTGCTAAAACGGTATATATTGGAAAAGGGTTCGCATGCGATGTTGTACATGTGCATGATGTGGCGCATTTGTGACGTTGCAGCATCTGTTCGTTTGAGCTTGAGGGTGAATTTGAGATGGAGGAGGATGTGAATGTTGTCATGTAATGTCATNGGGGGGGGGGGGGGGGAGGGGTGATATACGCAGATGAAATACAAGATATATAGATGGAGGGGAGGAATTCTCTTTTTCACATTTCATCCCTTCTCTCTTCTGTCTTGTATTTATTTATTTCTTTGCTACCCATGTTATTATAGGGCACCTCACCCCTCGTATAATGTAGCTACCCCTCTAACAGATCATACACAAATGAAAATACTTTTAAATAAAGCTGTGCCGAAGTTGCCCGTTGTTTTCTTGTATAGCTTCAAGTGCATCGTTAGGTTTAAAATTGAATACAAGTTTAATATGGGGTCATTGAACCATCAATTTCAATAAGACATATATAAATCAATTGCAACCAAACTATTGCAGAATAAGGATGCTTTTCTTTCATTTATTACTTCAGTGTTTATGATCTGATGCATAATTTCAATGACATCAAATGACCACCCAGCTAGGGACTAACTGGTCAGTAGATAGGACCACTGACTAATAGATCCCCCCACTTACAGTTAGTGACAACTCAGACATTGGGCCACCGATAATCTATATTGTATAGCATATTGAATGTTCAATAGGCTGTAAAACAAATTAAAAGATGCTAAGAATACCTCTAGTTTCAATGAGTGAATACTTTATCTCCTTAGTCCCTCAACACGATTCTCTCAAGGAGAATAGGAAGAGTGAATACGTTTGTGTTTCTTCTCTATAACTTTCTTTTATAGGTTTTTCTTACCGATTTCCTTACTCCAACACTTGGAAAGTGACGCTCTACTACTTTTGCTCTGTTCTGTTCTGTTTTCTTACCAAATTTTAAAAAGATAGACTTTATCAAGACAACAACAATGACATATCTACTGCTTATTATTGTTGTTGTTTTGTTTGAGAAGTTTATATTCCAGGGTTCACATCTTATTATTTCCCCATAAATGTCAAGGGATTAGACAAATTTATTGTGATCTCCTAGTCCACCCCATTAAACACCATATTAGGAGGTACTCAGCTCTATCCTGGATGACAGCAAGTGTTTTCAGAAACCTCTTTCACACCTCACGATATTCCAGACTCTTAACTTCTGATACCACTTTCATACTTGGAGGTATTAAGTGGGCCTTGAAACGAAACCTGGCATGAATATTTAATCGTTCCCTGCGATTCCAGCTCTCAAGTATTTTGTCTGTTGTTTGCAAACACTGAGTTTATAATGATAATAATACAGCTTCTGCCCTTTGGTCTAAACTCCATTGATCTCCTTCTTAAATCATCAAGACTGGAAATATTGGATCAAGCATCCCTATGGAACCATAACACCCCCCATGGTGTGGTCTAATCCCGCCCCACCTTTTGTGATGAGGCGCCAGGGAATAGTGAAAGGGGGCCTCCACGGTGGCCTGAACGTGTCCCTTTTAAAAGATCAGATATTGATGGGTGAATTGTGGGAATTAGATGGGATAAGACGGGATTAATTAATCAGCTCAGACTAGTGACAAGATGTCTAGCTTGGTCTGTCATAGTCTGGTGCATAATTAAATCTTTGGTATTCTGAGAACAAGAAGGGTGTTACTCCAATTCTGACTTTTTACAACTATTCACAACCCATTCTGTTTTTGTAAAGATAATAAGTGTTTAGTGACCAAGCTTTTTTATGACAAAAAGATCATCTGTTTTGAGCCAGAAGGGCATTAAAATTAAAGCCTCGGTCACAAATTCCATTATTAATTGCTACGAACGCCGTATCAACATTTTTCAGTCAATGATAATTCTGGAAGACTATTGAAAAACGGAGATTCGTACTAACGTGTAAGAACTTTTGTGACTGTAGCTTAGTTCCCTTCTGGTTTTTAATATATGTGATACCAGTAAAATATCAAAATATATGAAATCACCAAAATGAAACCGACTTCTTTTTGAAGCAACAGTATATTACATAACACCCTTTTGGCTCTCAGTCTCAGCATACAGTGTGAACTCTTTACCAAAAGAAAGATTTGGGACTCTGTGTTAGCTCTCATCAGTCATTATACAGTAACAAGCTGAGCGCAAGAATGGTTTTACATGGAGCGTTACGGATGTGCATTTACCATTGAGTATATTTCTCTCATTTGTTCCCAATGCTGGTAAGTCATTAGCAGACATTTTCCCACCCTTGCCATCCCTTGTCATCCCAGCCGCATACAAGGACAGTGTTGTTCAACTACCTGTGAACAATCATCATTAATGATGTTAGTTGAGAGCTAAAAGGGCATAATTTTGTGTGAATTCAAGTGAGTAAATGCCCTTTTGGTACTCAGCAGATGAAATATCGCTTTGGGAAGTAGTTGAGCACATGTTGCATGGTCAGTTTGTAAATGTTGACAAAAGACTGAGCGAGTTGTTGCTAAGGTCAATGAGTTGAAAGCCATTGATGAGGGGGACAGAGACTGGAAGAAGGACTTGGTATATGAGGGTCTAAACAAAGTGCAAAATAAATTGTTTTATTGATTTACACAATTTGTTCTACATATGTTTTGGTAAATTGTAGTACATTTTAGGTTTGGACAAATGAAATGTTTGATTTTTTCTGAGGCGGGATGGGACAAACTTAAACAGTGATATATAGGAAACTATAAATCAAGAATATGTATGTGTGTGTGTGTGTGTGTATGTGTGTGTGAGAGAGAGAGAGGGGGAGAGGGGGAGGGGGGACAAGAAACCAAGCAATAGAGTTTGCCGGATGCATAAGTAAAGTAATGCGTTTCACATCACTATGTATATTTTGATACAAGCAACTAATTGATTTGCCAAAAGTTTCTTTCCATCTGTGACCTAAACCCATGACGAGACAGATCTACTGAGGAGTACTGAAGGATGCAATGATACCTTCTAATATTTCTGTCAAGTGGTCTAGTAGGGGATATCTGATATATTCTACCCTAGGCTTTATGGACTGCATTATAAACTACATTTTGTTCACTTGGAAATTGACTTGTATGAAGGATTACTTTAGATATTGTTCCACTTTGTCTTATGAATTTGATGGACATTTTTAACTTTTCTTGAATTCTCAGTTGATAATTTACCGGTAACAGAATGAATGAAAAATGAATGAAAAATTGAAAATACCCTGGAAACAGAGATACGATTTACAGGAATAGGAGATTAAATATGAGGCTCCCCCCCCCCCTCCCCCTCTCCCCTCAATGTTGTAAAATTCTGTTCAAAGCAAAACTATATTGGTCAATTTTTTGTTGAAATTTACTCTTTGAAGGGGAAAAGTAAAAGTTGTAAATAACGTAAGATTGTTTCCCTGTTCAGTTTTATAATTTCAACTAGGCAAAATTACAACGCTATCGAGGTTGGATAAGTCTCCTGTTTCAATCCACCCGGTATGTATCATTTCAACATATGGATGGATGGGCTCATGTATATAGATGAAAAATGAAATGGAACACCGACTTTGTAAAGGGTTTGTCTGGCTTTCATTTCTTGAATCTATGAATGGATGAATGGTTATAGCTGGAGAGAAAGAAACGGATTAAGATACATTCAATCCTCACCAGCTGTACAAATGAGAACCCTTTCTTGTGCAAGGGGCTGTATCAGACATGATTGGCCTGTTCACACGGAGGAAAGGTAGACTTTTTCCCCATGTCTACACACAACAAATTCATAACTATCCCAAAATGGTATACGTTATAACGTAACTGGCTAATTTTCTCTGGGGATAGTTAAAATAGGTTATTTGGCAAACTCAAGCTGATGAAAACAGGCCTATTTGCACTGATGATCTTGCTGACTGGGTTGTATTTCACTACCAGACACACTGCACAGAACATGCCACTGGCACATCAGCTTGCTCTAGATAGTCCATTTCAATGTTTGCATTGAAAGATGCACAAATATGCCCCTCCCCGTTACATTATAGTTCTGATTTGAAGAAGGGTTAGTTCAAATGTAAATTACATTAGGTGCCTACTGAAACTGTACAAAATGCTCCTCCCCTTTTTGTGTCTGACTGTGATTTGTTTTCAATACCCTGTACTTGATTTTAGTGGAAGGGTCCTTCTAAATGTGAATGGCATTAATACTGCCTGCTAACAATGTATATAAAAAACTGTAAAAAATATGTCCATCTCACTGTTTGCATTGACATTAAAGTAAAGACATTTTAGATTGTCTTATTCAATTTCAACATTTCATTTAAGTTATTGGGAATTACTTCATTGTTAATTACCTGACATATAAATCAAGTATAAATCAAGTTAATCTGTCGCATAACAGTCAATAACTTACAAAAGATTTCCCATGTAAGGCCTCCAGAGTTTAGTCTGAGAACATTATTGACTGCCAAGTTTATCTTCCCATGGTATCAAAATAATTACAATTTATTTACTCTGTTCCCAAAACAAACTGATCTTGTCATCCGCTGAGTTATAAGAGACAGAACGGCATTAACTCAATATCTTTTAACACAGAGTTAGTACTTTCTTGCTCTCAACAGACTTTGTGATCTCTTCTCTTAATGCATTCAACATTGATTGAAGATGATTACTGTGGAAGAATTAATATCTAGGGTCGTTCCTAGGTCATGATATTGACCTTGCTTTAACAGTGAACTTGGCAGCATGTTGTCATGTTTCACCGAGCAGAGGGGTAAATTTTGTGAATTTTTCCCACCATTTGTTTTTCTTGCCATAATCAGTTTGCTATATGCATTGTCCCCTGTGGCCTTCTGAACCCAATATTTAGAAACAATTGAAACAAATGAAGCTTTGCATAATAGTAAATAAAGAAAGGTGTTACAGCATACCAGCACTGAATTATTTACCAAACACAAACTTAATCAATACAGAGTATCTAAAAAATACTTTTTTAACAAGTGTCATCATGTCCTCTTATCAAAAGAACTTTCGGGTACATGCTTGGAACGCGCCAACAGCCCTGAAACAATGACATTTGGTATTTCAAAATTAAGGATGAAAACACCCATATCGATCTTGGAATTTGAACGTTGCAGGCAGTAACTGATGCACTTTCGATTTTGACAGGCAACAACCTTTGAAAGGCTCAATGCTCTAGATTTATATTAAAAAATCCATAGGCACTTCTGCATTTCAAATTTCAAAGGAAAGTATTCTATGTCAATCAGTTGGTCGTCATATATCCAACTTATGATTGACAACTGCACAGGTTCTCTCAATTTCTATTCATTGTCAATATCAATTGTTATTTTATGTCACCTTCTAACTCTGCATTTCTTGGGACCTTCATCATTTCTCCCTCTTCCCTGTTTTGATTTCGGTGGTGCATATTGCTAATATTCACACCTCTTTGTTCCCAGGTTTGTTGATATGTGACTTGTTTGTCACGCGCTTGTCAAATGTTCTGATTTGTGTCCCTTTTTGGGTTGGCTTTGGGATTTGTTTTCAACATGTCATATTGAATTGATTTTCCAATCTTGTTTTAAGTGTGGTATTTGCAGACTTCCTAGAATTAATGATGAATAAATTGTGTGACAAGTCTTACAATCTCACTGCCCCCCCCCCTCTCTCTCTCTCTCTTTCTCTATCAATTTTCCCTGTCTGCCTGTGTGTTTCAGATGAGAGAAATGGTGTTAAAGATAAAGTTGAGTAGTGGTCATGCGATTTCATTGTGAAAGAAACGGTGTGGAATCGACCAGAAAAGGTTGATCACCTAGCATATAAGAATTTGTGTGTATTGCAAGGTTCTGGAATCATCAAAATGATAAGAAATTTGGTAAAGTTACAAACACTGTACACAGAAAGATGTAT
>BEXV01000579.1:35931-50644 GCA_003118195.1 Hemicentrotus pulcherrimus | reverse complement strand
GGGGGGGGGGGGAATGTTGTTAGATGCCATATTTCCCCCTCAAATCCTCTTCTTCTTTTTTCTTACTCAAGGGGGCGTGGTTGAGGGGAGAACAAAAAAACTTGTTTGTTTACTGCTCACTATCACTCCTGCTTTCTGGCTCTCAAGGAATGATATGATTAGCTCTGAGGGCATCTCTAAGGCCCACCAGCCCCTGAAGCAATGCCATCTTTGTTTTGAGAAATAATAGCATTATTTCACCGACAAGAAAATCTGCAATTCCATTTTCTCATCAAAATCCCCCCATTCCTAACCTATCCCCAAACACAATAACAATCAACTGCTTGCCTTTTAACCTCTTACCAATTCTCAATAGAATTGTATTAAGACAACATCTGTGCAAGAAAAGTAGATTTTTGCCGACAACAATTTAGAGCTTATTTTGTAATGTTTCCTGCAAAATAAACCCTTTTTTCTTCTTCATTGTATTTGCATTGATGCAAGAGATTCTTACTGGGGATACCAAGCTTAACTATCTTCCTATTTTTAATAGATTTGTATCTCCACTAGCAAAGTAGATTTAATGGATCTTGTTGGATTAAAAAGAAATTGTATGCCAAGTAAAACTAATTTAATACCTGAGTTCAGATGCAATAAAAAGATTTTAGATAGAGATAAGATAGAGAAATAGATTTAAGAGGACTTGATTGAAATAAATTAGGTAACTTTTTTGTTGATATATCTTCTTTTTTTTTCTTGCACATTTAGTATAAAGAATGTATGTGTTTGAAATAGAAATATTGTGGCCCGCAGAAGGGCGTTAGCACGTGAGCTTCTCGAAAAAAACTTTTCAAATTATTCGCATTTAAAGATTTGTTTCATATTTAAACTGCTTTCCTTCCTGAAAATTGGTTTACAACTTAAAAGACTACTAGAAATTTTATAGTGGAACACGACCACAATTTTGTTGTTGAAATAAGTCAGTTTTTTATAAAAGTTTGAGCCCATTTAGTGCTATCGCCCTTCTGCTTAATGTTTTATTTTTTACCTGAAATTTGAGCTAATGCCCTTCTGCCACCCAGACGATGATATGTCCTTTTCAGATAGATTTTCTGTGTTTTTTGTAAGGGGGAAAGTATTATACCACTCCCATAAGACATATCAAAGTATGTTTGTCTAAAACTTTTCTAGGTTTCTTGGACACATGGTTAATTATCAGCATCTTTTGTCATAAATGTAGTATTCCATGTTATCCATACAATCAATATACTGCTCAGCTCATACTTTAACATGGTATGTCTGCTGTTCCATTAATGGATGCTCTTAAGGAGATCTGAGATGAATTTCTCAAAGGCTGCTAAATATTTTATTTCATTCTTCCGCTAGTAAAGTGCTTGTGCCATACATATTTCTTCCCCAGGGAACGTGATTTAATAGAATTGTGCCAACGAGGGGGGACTAGAAGTAGAACATTTGTGTTGTAATTGCTTTGGTCTCTCATGGGACTGTGAATGTGTGTGTGTGTGTGTGGGACAGGGGGGGGGCAATGTTTCGGCCAGAGACGGGGTGTGTTTGTGTTATGTTTTGTGAAATGGAGAAACATGAATTGCATGTATACAATTTGGAGGATCGAAAGTCTGGTTTTCTTAATGCATACATTTTGTATTCAATTATTTTATGAGAAGAAACTCTTTAATAATTCCACCTCTTGACAAAAATTAAAAGCTTACACAAGATTGTGGTTTAACAGTAGCACCCATTTCAAAAATACTTTTTTAATTTAAAAGTGCTCTTTTTTAATTCAAAAGTGCTCTTTTTGAGAGATGTTAACGGAAAAGGAAGATACCCTTGCTCATTAACAGAGCTTTTTGAGAGTTTTCCAGAGCAAAGATTGGTCACTCCTCATCTTCCAACCATTCATTGGTGAAGCACCTTTAATTCTCTCTGAGCTTAGATGCATATGTTTTCTATTCTCTCCGTTGCACTCCAGGGCTTTGTGGCACATCTGTCAAAATGTGTCCAAAAATGAAACTATTCATTTGTGATTGAGTGGTGCAGCCGGCATATAAAATGATTTACCTATTTTCATGTTTCTGATCATGCTACCAAATGTTTGAGCTTCATGAAAAATAAGGAATGTAGCAATTTGTGACAGGTTAGTATTTTTGTTGAATCCTTCTTTGGCCAGGTTTGATGAGTATTACTGTGCTAGCTAGCACACACTAATGTCAGTCATTTCATGCAAGGTCTGAATTCCTTTGATTAGCAACCAAAGTTCTTTGCATAATTTTGTTACTGTAGCTGTTTTGCTATTCAATCATTTCTTGAAAACTAATTTAGTTCTGCATCAATTCATGTTAAAGTATGTAATGGTAGAAAAAGTGTTGGACTCAAGACTAATTTCATGCTATGCTGAATTATATTGAAGAAAAAGAAAAAGAAAAGAAAAAGATACCCAAATGACAAGTGTAAACATAAACCCTTTCTGTAAAGAGCATTCAGGATTAATATTGCTCAACAACAACAACAATAGTAAAATGGATTAATCACAATGGAAAGCCAACTTTCTGTATTGTCTCTGTGCATGGTGCAATATTCATTTTGCTATCCACATTATGAGCAAGATTTATATATCATTATTTTGCTCATTTCCTGTCCCAATTGTAATTCCCTTCTGACCTAGATTGAAAACGACAATGAGTATTCACTGGCCATGTATGCTCTACCCACACCAGTTGAGATAATGGTCTGTAACCAAACATTTCAATAATTGCCATTTTTCATCAACAACCTCATCAGTTTATTTTCAGCCCCCTTAACAACCAAAGCCACATCATCAAAATATGAAGAGGATATAGAGCAAAGATTCTCCACATTGTTTTGTGGGTTTGTCCAAAACTCAACTTATAGGCCCATTCACTCCAGGATGCAATCATTGGAAGGGAACTATAATATGGTGTAAATGGGACCATTAACAAAGCTTCCAAACCGTAGCAAAGATCTCAATGCTAGTTTACACCAGAGTTTAACATCACATTTTGTTATAGTGAAATCATTATGTTAGGCCAAAGTTGTTATAATCACAATGTGTAACATGTTACAGGTAATTACTGTCTCTAAAATTACAAATAATGCTCAAAATAATTGCCTTCAAATGGTACAGTCACTTAGCAACATTCTAATGAAACATCAAATTGTGAATATAACTGTTTTTAACGTAACTAAGGCTATTGAGTATTGATGCCACCTCCAACAACAAAATATAGATATTAAGTTGGAAATATTTTGTGACGTGAGAGGGGTTTTGTTCTGTTCCGTGTCCTGGCTATTGTCATGTTTGTTCCCGCCATGCAGTGCATGGTCAGTCAAGCAATGGCATCGTTGTACTTGCTTATAACAAAATGATCATGTGCCCTTTATTTCCCTTGGAGATAAATTATTACCATTTAGAGTTGTTTTGAAAAATATATTGGTTGTGGTTTTGTCTTGTTTTTTGCTATGTGTTGCCGTCGTGATAGAGACTACAATGCGTATTCTGATTCAATACAACTAAACTTGATGTTCTAGTATGGCTTCTATTCAAAGGGTGTTGTCATTTTAAGGAGCTTATAAACAAGGGTTATTAAATAATAAACCATGTAATTAATTACTGATTCCATTTCAGTTTCACACATACAAAAATTTTATAAAATAAAAAAATTGATTTCCTATATAAAGCCTTGTATAGGGGAGTACTATGATTTATATGATGTACACTGTATGCTGAAGATGGTGAGTTCAAACACACTGAGTAGACATTGAGATTTATTACAAGATTTGATTTTAAACAAGATAAGTAATGAGGTTTAATTAATTTAATATTGAAGTTAAACACAGTGCACTGACATTATTTTACAGCACAGTCTATGAATATGCAGTACCCAACCAGGACACTGTGGGTTTTATGTAATTAATCAATATTTACCCTATCACTATCATGTATCAGTAAAGCCTAGATGCTATTTCAAGAACTCTTTTATGCTACAATCCTTGCAGGAAATTTATTTTAGGATCTATCAAACCTCAAATATGGAAACCAATCATATAAATAGCCGATGAATAACAGACCAAACATTGTTGAGGATGTTATCATTTACATTACACTTTTTAATATATTCACATGTATACTTAAGCTATCACAGGAATGTGTGTCTTCCAAAATGTTAACATTTCAAAATAATGCCTGAATATGGTTATCACATTCCATGCATATAAAAACTAGAAGTCGCACTTTAACAATGTATTGCTTTCACATCTCGTAGCTTATGAATAAACATTAGAATAAAAGATTCTACTCATATTTTCTCTGGAGCCTACAATCTGAAAAGTGCTTGATGTTGGAAACCATGCATATGTGAACTTGCCATTGGTGTAGACCACAGGTATACACCCACTCACATATTGCACAAATTACACTTTCAGATGGCCTTGAGTAAGTTACAATGAATGAAATATACATCACAATGAAATATTTATCATGTGGGCAGAGAAACTATTTCCTTCCTGTGTGTTTTAAGAGAAAGCCCATTGAAACCAAAATCACCCTATACTCATTCAACTTCTAATGATATACAGTTTCAAATACTCCAGCATATTTTGCATCTCATTTATTTGGAAGATGAAGTCAAGAATTTAACATTTCATGAGGAGATTGAGGGAATTCTGTTTTTGTCGGAAGTAAACACTAACGAGGGGCCTCAAAAGTTGACATATCTGCAGCAGAATGTTAGACTTCAGCAGGCAGTAACAAAAGTTAATCTTGTTTACAACTCTGGGTATTACAACTCAGCAAAGAAAGGTTAGTTAATAGACAGTGACTTTTTTTGTGCGACTGCTTTTGATTATTCTGACTTGCTGAAGTGCTACTGGAAGTAGCTAACAAAGTGTTTTCTTCCACGTTATGACTATTTCACCATTACTTATTTGGACAGAGCAGGAATGATACAAGTTTTGTGATTGTGACTGCGATTGAAGGGATAACGTTTGAGGTGTATCATTTGTGTAGGGTGCCAATGTTTTGGATTTTTCTGTCTTTCCCGGAATAACTTTGTGGAATATAGTGAAACTTATAATTCTGTTCTATGGTGATTTTTTTAGAGGAAAATCTTAGAGGATGTTTGAAAAGTGAACTAAAATATATGACAAAAAGCTGATCATAAATATAAGTGATTGTGGATTGAATTTAGAGTTGTTTGTACTTATGGAGTACTTTTTCAAATTTAAAGAAAGTCACCAGTGTCAATAAATCTGCAGCAAGAATCATGAAAGTCACCAACAGCTGATGAGATATCTGCATTTGGTTTGGCGGTGATTAGAGGCTGATTCTGAAAGTCACCAACAGCTGATGAGATATGTGCATTTGGTTTGGCGGTGATTAGAGGCTGATTCTCAAGAGACAAGAATATCCTGGAGCTTTTTAGATCATAATGTTGGACCAACAATAATTAACAATTTCAGCTGGAGAAGAAATGGTTTTTGGTTTAAATTGTAAATATTGATAAAGAAAAGAAGTCTGGAATATCATCTACGTTGTGTTCAAGGAAAGGATAACTAATCTTGAAGACACCATATCTATGCTTGAGTGAAGGATCACCAAGAGGGTCCCAGAATGGCCCCTATGGGTTCATCAGAAACACCCTCTAATGTAACCCTTGATAACATGGTGGTGTCACCCAGCCCTCGTCCAAATAGCATGGGCTCATCACAGATACCCACTATAACGGTAACCCTTGATAACGTGGAGGTGTCGCCTTGCCCTCGCCCTGTCAGCATGCTCGACACCAGGCCCATCCCCCAGCTTAATCTGGTTGGGTGTCGCTACGAACCCTATGTCCCACCAGCTGGGGTACGAGGGGGGCAGCACATTCGGGAGCGGACTTGGTCTACCTGGTCGAGGCATAGTGTTCACTCTACTACTGGCCGTGTAGGGAGCTTGGGTGGAAGGGTGAGTATGTCTCTAATTGAAACCGACTTCATAACAGGGCGTTTAACATAGTGGAGATTTCAGCCTCAAGGTCTATCATAGACACTGTATTGTTAAATCAGATATCCCAAGAGGCACTGTCAATGTGAATGACATATTGCTCATGGCAAGGCCTTTTGACCAAACATATTCTCATCTATGATTATTGGGGAAGATGCAACGATTGCAATTATTTATTTTTGGAATGTCTTCCAAATAAAGCATGTTAAAATATATATGGAAGTTTGCAGTTATAAATTAAAGTACTTGATAATGTCACTATGCATTTTTCAATTGTATGTTAAAGAATTTACGATGGATTCTCCTGGCAAACCTGTGTATGCCAGATTGTGAAGACATATCTTGCTGTTGATAATTTGGTTTACCTTTATAGAAACCATTATACTTGCAGTCATTGTTCCATACTGTTTCTTCAGAATCTCTTTTCTTTAAGGCCCGGTCACACAGAGGGGACGCATGCGGGACACACGGCCGGCGCATGGAAAATTTCCAATTTTGGCCAGTGCGTTGTCATGCGCTAGGCGTGCGTCATCACTCGTTACTCGTCCGTCGAGCGCGCTGGACCAACGCTGGACCAACGCTATGCATTCATTGTCATTCGCTGTGTGCGTCAGGATTTTTTGAGCATGCATGCGCGGAGCTCGACGCATGATTGTACACGCCAAAGGCACACCTGACGTGCGTTGAGCACGCTAGACCAGTGCCAGACATACGCGGGGCACACGGCTTTTTCTGATTTCCAATGCGCTGGCCGTGCGTCGTAGAACGCAGTGCATGCGTGGACCATTCGTCCAGCGCGCTAGCAACACGCTGTGCATTCGTGGAAGTTGTTATCATGTGCGCTCTGGGTACGGTCTGTATACGTACTGTATGCGCCCTGTATGCGCTCAGCGCGCGAGCAACACGCTATGCATTTGGTGTCAAAAGTTGGGCGCACGACAACGCACTGGCCAAAATTGCAAATTTCCAATGCGCTCCCCATGCGTCCTCCCTGTGTGACCGGGCCTTTAAGCGTAGAAGAGTACCCCTGACCCCCCCCCCCCCTCAAAAAAGGAATATTATACAATGCAATTATACATTTTGCTGGAAATTTAGGATTAAATATCTCTTTGGAGGCATGCTTAATCTTATATCAGTCTGGATTTGATCCATGATTTCAAGGAATCGGGCTAAAGCTTCTACACCCTGTTTATCAAATTGATTGTCATTTGACTACAAGATTTAATGCTCGGTGGCTGCCATACCTAGCTCAGGTTTCCAAATCCTTCTAAAGTCACCAGACCAGATATAATCAGGAGACAGAATATGTGGCTTCATCTTATAAACTTTAGAAACGTGATCATGGGCCATGATTGGGAAAATATTCATATTGCAATCATGACGGTCATTTACACAAACTGCTATTGGTGTGGTTCAAACATCAGTTTTTGAACTGTATTAGAATCTCTTTTTTGCGCATGTGAACAACAATTCTGCTGGTGGGTGATGTCATCAATTATCATCTAGTTTAAGCAATTGGTTTGCTCTCTTGGTGATGGAAATTTGATTTTAAAAAGATAGTGTTAATTTTCATTTTAACCTAGAGTCAAAACCCTCTGGCTCTCAACAGACCATAAAGAAAATATGAAATATATATGTTAGTTTGCAAACATTGAACTTGTATACATGTATGCACACCCTGGCCCAAGAGATGCATGCATAAGGATTGGGGGAAGTAGAATATGGGATTTATCCCTTGAGAGACTGATGAGAGATGATTGCAAATTATTATATTTCTCTACTTGTCTGACAGAAAACAGACACCCTAATGTCCGCTTTGAAGAGTAGATCATGGTCCTCGAGGGTATCATCTAGCAGGGCTGATGGCCCATTAATAGTTGAATGCTTGTGCTAGAGATGAAAAGCAAATCACCTTTTATGTGGGCATTGTAAAGTTCAGGGGTGAAAATACTGGATGGGATTGTGACCCCAAATGCACTTTTATCTTTCATGTGGTCACTCTCCGTCTCCTTTTCTCTCAATAACTCTCTTCATCTTCACTCTATGTGCCCCCCCCCACCTCTCACTGCTATACTGTGTGGGTCTCATCATAAGTTTAGAGACAAAAGGGCGTTAACTGTTATCATTGCTACCGAGTTAACACCCTTCTGGCTCTCCACGAATGGAACATGTATGTACTTTTCAACCTAAAGAACCACAGACTCCATTACCTTAGAAGTTAGAGCAAGAAAGGTGCTAAAATAGTACCTTTATGTAGCGTTATTGTTCTCACATCTTTCAAGTAGTACTAGGTGTATGTGTCTTAATTGCACCACTTAATATAAATCCCAGGCTCATCTACTGACAGCAAAAATAGGCTCAATCAGGTTAATTCCCTTCTGGGTCTCAGCATACCTTGTTCCTGTTATAAACCACATATTCTCTCATTTGTATCGTGTCTAGCGCAAGAAGGGCGTAACTCTATAGTGAAGGTCTAAATTCATGCCCTTCTGGCTCTCAATGGTAAGATTGACCATGGACCTGCTCTTGGTCTATTATCTGACCATGGACCTATTACCTATTATTGGTCTATTATCTACCTGTCTGCAGAAAGAGGCATCCAATTTTCAAGAGGGCTTACAGAAGATCCTTCAGATTCTCTCTCATACTTTCAGATTGGAAATTCTTCTTCCAGATCATCCATCATTAAGAGTAGTCTTCCATTCCAGACACCAGGCCTGAAAAGGCGGACAGTCAGGATGGTCGACCAAANCCCCCCCCCCCCCCCCAAAAAAAAAAAAAATAATAATAATAATAATAATAATGATAATAATAAATATATAAATAAATAAATAAATGAACATAAATTGAAAAATAAAATAGTAAGAGAGTTTATGCAGGTAAGACTCACCTATCAACTGGTGCCACAGAATGGACATTGCAGTATATCAACAGTGACGTTTGAGTGAGAGAAAGTCATAATATCTGATATCTCATCTTACTTCAGCCCAAGATTGGCTAGTATTGACAAACTCCGCTCAAACTTGATTAGCTTGTGTCTGGCTGCTGAGGGCCAGAAGGTCATTGATTCCATGTGATAGTATGAGAGTTAATGGCCTTCATGCTCTGAGGAAATGTGACTTTGATGTTTTGATGGAGATGCATTCATTCCAGACAAGCATTGTGACTTCTGCATTGCACTATCCTCTGACAGAAAGGATCGATGCACCCTATAAATATATCATCTGCTTTGAAACAAAGGGCTGGTGACTGTAGAGTCAAAACCCTGTATAGTTCTCCTTAAAAGATATCTTGGTATCTAGTGTAAATTGTAAATTTTAGGGGCTATATTGGAAATATATTCATGATTTATCTACTAGCTAGTCTCAGTTTGATTGTACTGGTTGTAGGTTTTAAGATATTTTGAAGTTTCTTTTGAATCTTTAATGTTATAAACAATAGCTGTGATATTTACAAGAAGGCTATTAGAAGTTGTTTAATAGCTGTACATTTCATGCAATGCATCATGAAATAAACATTTATTTTAAATGTGTATCTGCACTTGCTATATACCATAGGTAAGATAAGATGTTTAGAACCCTTATACTTGGCTGAGAGCCAGAATGGCATCTTTGACATGATGATATTACTCTCAACAAAAGTTATCTGGGATGATGACACTGTGATCCTCCCTTCTCTAGCTATACATGCAGTAGCCCCCTCCCACTGACAATCAAATCTAATTTTCAAAGAAACATAGCAGCAAAACCACATATTACTTTGTGCTTTCACTTTGAATCTCAAACATTCTTCCTATACAGTGCTTGTATTGGGACCTTGTTTATATTCCATTAGTTAACCCTTTGGCTACTGTTACGGTATGGCTCCTGTATTAAAGCTTATGGGAATAGAGAAGTTGGTAGTCAATGGATCAATGGAAAATAAAAGATGGCTGTTTCTATTGAAGCCAAAACTTAACCAAGTATTATGGAATTCTATTACGGAATCATGAACATGACTTGACATTAAAATATAATTTCACTTGATATTAGTCTGATATAAGCTCTAGACCTAGTGGCCCGAATTCACAAAGGAGGTTTGTAGACAAACCTAGGTCAATGTGCGTCAAATCAGATGTATTTCAGACCAAGGTTTGTCTGAATCTTGGTCTGAAACGCATCAAAATGTGTCATATGATGCACATAAATCTAGGTTTGTCTACAAATGTCCATTGTGAATTCGGGCCAGAAAGGCTGTCAGCTTATCACAGCTATCAGGTATAATTAGCTGTACAGCATTGCAATGTATGGAAAATACATGTAGCTTAGATTTGCCCATTCTATAATGAACATTACTTTTTAGGGGAGAGGTACATCTGGGCCCTGTTTCATAAAACTTATTATCAATAATAAGCACTATATTTCTATGACAAATTTGCTCTTAGCCAATCAAATGGCATGATTTCAGTAGCTTGTAACAGTTATTGTTATTTGTTATTGATATCAAGTTTCATGAAACAGGACCCTGGCCATCTTCAACCTTTGGAATAAAGAAATTACAGAGACAAAGGATTAAATAAAATATCTCTTAAAGGGTTTGAAATCTCCCTGGAATTACAGCTCAATTTCCTCTCGCTCTAGAACCCAACTTGACCCAAATAACCTAGATAAAACATCAATAAAATATTGTCTATGACATTTAGACTGAACCATAATAGCCGCTAGCGATTGTCTGCATGAAATAATGCGTTTTTAAGCAACAACATAACAGAGTATTGTATAGTTTAGCCTACAAAGGTAGTCTAATCCTTGCAAATATTTTTGGCAAGATCAATCTTTTTTGAAAGATACATTTAGAGAAAAGTTGATATTATTTGACAAAAATTGTACTTTTTATAATTGTACAATTCTCTTACTTCGTATTTTACATTTTGGGTGGTATATAAGCTTGCTTTATTTCATGACTTATATCAAGTAATTTAAATGATAATTGATTAACTGTCTACTTGAGCCTCTGGACTATATTTCATTAAACTTGTTTCCAAATAACAAGTTACATCAGTTAGTAAAATCTATTGAAATCTTTGCATTTGAGTGGTTGTGATAAATTTGTAATAGAATTTTCTAAAAGAAATGTGACAGTTTTCATAGATAATAATTAAGTTTTGTGAAAGGGGTCTCAACGATGAAAACTCTATGAAAGGTGCTCTCAGCAGATGAAATAAATGTTGCTCAGATTGTTCATGTTTTACCAATTACAGAACTATTGAAATTATTATTGCAAATAAATATCCATACTAGTCTGAACTCTGGATACATTCTGCCTAGAATCACTCATGATGTGACAGCTCTGTTACATACAGATTCCTTTCAACAATTGTATCCCTGTTTATTCTGTACATCAATGTCTGTATATAGGCTCCCTGCTGTTTTGTCTTCAAAAAAGAAAGCTATTTATGTCTCTATAACATGCGCTTCATATTACAACATGTTACAAACAACCCTGCATGAGGGAATCAGCATGAGAAACATCTGAGACAATGCTTGTGATCCTCACATGTTATTCTCATAAAATGCACAATATGGTTGAAATTATAGGGCCTGATTGATGTAATACAAGAAATGTTTGCACACATGAAAATGCTTGCAAAATGCTTATTCTACAAGTGGTTCAAAATGACAAAAGTGTCAATCGGTGATTTGTGTATGATTAAAACACAATTGATATACATGTAACACTGAATATTCACAAATCAAAAAAGTTTGTATTTGTTCACCAAAGTTGGTGTCATGTGCAATGTTTAATGACATCTCTTGTGTTATGCAATTTGTGTTTGAACCCTATGGCCATGCTTATTGATTTACAAATTTATCAAAAAATAATGAAACAAATTTGAGGAAAGTATTGTTTATGAAATAATCACTACTTAGTCTTAAACTTTGGAATTCAGCTAGTTAGGACTACTCTCCAGAAAAAAAATTGTAGTTTGAAGGACTGAGTGACAAGCATTATAAAGCATGCTACTGTAGTTTTATAGGAAATAACATCAACCGGTAATAACATATTTGATAGTTTTATTCTTATTGAAGCCAACTGAGTGATAGAATACTCATTTCATGATTTTATTAATTTAGCTGTAAAGAAAAATCCTCTTCTAGTTGAATAGATAGAATTATAAAAGTCAACAGTGTTCAGTTGAAAGCAATTGTAGTATATTTGATTGACAGCTGAATCATTTATCAAATCATGGATCAGTGATTATTGGGTTGTGGTATTTGTGGTCTACAGGATCATTTGTTTCCATTTGTTAACGTCATTATAGATAGACACAATTGCGTATTTGTTTCTTGCTCAGTGTTTGTGAATATTTTCTTTGCTAGGTCACACATATTTATACAAAAAATGAACTCATTATTTTGAACTCTAATGTGGGTAATGTAACCAAATTATAATGTTGAGTAAATAAGTTGTCTCCTTTCTCTCTCTCTCTCTCTTTCTCTCTCTCTCTCTCTCATCATTTCTGAGTGTTCATATTTCTTTTTATCTGTCTGCAGTATGTCAATCATTATTTCTCTCTGTGTATTTTTCCTTTCTTTATTTTACTATTTTCCCAATCTTTTATCTATATACGTGCATATATTTTGCTTTTCTCTTTCAATCTTTTTTATCCATTATTTGTGCATACATACCTTGTTCTTACATATTTTGCATCGACATTGCTAATCATATTCCTGCGTTGTCACTACATGGAAAACTGACATTCCAGCCTGAAATTCCAGAGCAGATTAATGAAAAAAGCTTCTAGTCAATTGAACAAAACTAGCTACACATAAAAGGGACATAACTTGCTTTCAATCATTCTCCAAACTGCACTATTCAATTTCTATTTTCTTGACAAGGTTTCGCATGAGTGTGTTGTTGTTCTCCCGCAACCTATTGAAATGTATTTTACAAAGAAATTGTCATAAACATTCCTGATCAAGATACTGTAAACATAAATATTTCCAGTTACCAAACAGCCCAATATTGATGTTTACACTTGTTCCCTTATCTCTTCAGTTACAAGCCCTTAAACCCTTGTAATAAATTTGAGTCTGATGTAATTGAAGATTTTAATAACTGCGGATGTTAAATTTTAGTATGTAATAAAACTATAAAAATTACCTCATACTCATAGAGTGTTTATCTTTATTGAAAAGAAAAATATTATTGAATCTCTAAGGTCAAATCCACCCAGCCCTGTTATTTCTATATTTAGGGTTTATCAAATTATTTCAATTGTTCTTGCTTCTTAGTCAAGCATTTCAGGTATTTGAGGTCATTTCATGTCCTTTTAAATTTCAATGTCGATTGTGTAATTATACTTGTAGCTTTAATTTGGTTTTTCAATTATTTCATTGTAGAGAGAATTTGTTGTTCCAGGATGCAATTTAATGAAGACTATTCAGAATGAGTGGTAGGGAATATGATTCTGAGATATGAAATTGGTTGAGGATTGCATATTTGTTTTATTCCTATTATTCTGGGGCATCGGAGGGAAGTTATCCATTCCAATGAATATATCCACTGTGTTTCTTCTGCAAAATTCCAGCCAGGTTGAGTAAGTTGAAGGTTGAGTAAGTTGAAGATTAACTATAAATAAATAGGTATAAACAGTAAGGTTTTTTTATCATAACAAAACGATCGCTTTCTTGAATGAAAGCCATTTGCGTTGCACAAAGGAATGTATATGTATGGGACCACATACACCCACACATGTTACATGAATGTGAATAGTCAGGAGACATTTCTTCTTCAAAACTTACAAATATTGTTTCACAGATCTTCACCAGAAATCAAGCTTCTCTTCAAGAGACTATGAAAGTTGACTGTAAAAGGTCACTGCTCCATTAGGGAGATTGATTTTGCTAGGCTTCTAATGCTTTCCATCACATCAAACCACATAGACTCATTACACAAAGCTTGCTTAGGAATGAAGAAGGCTCTCATGTTATTAAAAGGAAACAGTTCGTATAAGATGATGAAAGTGTATCATTAAATCATATTTATAATTAATTAGCAGAATGGAAGGGATATGGAAGATGGATGTGAGAAAATCTTTTTTTTTTTTAAGGGAAATATTCTAATTTTATTCAATTTAAGGTCACTAATAACGAATAATCTCTCATTTCAAATCTTGCTGAGAGACACTAGGACTTGTCTTATACACAACATTGCTGTTCTATCCTTCTACAGCAATTCTTATGAAAGAACAGACATATATTGTAATTGAGGGATATGTATGACTGCATATTATCCATGATATTGATATATCTGAAGCACTTTCACAATTCTGGAAGATTCATATGAGGACAAATTGAAATCTTGAGTAGATGTTGACCCAAATATACTGCAATGATATGGGTGCTAAACTAAAGTATACCAACACTGTGTAGTGAGTGCATTGAGTCTATGTTTAGTAGTGTTAGTCAATGCCATACTGGCTCTTAGCAAACCTTAAAGAAAATATTAGAACAGGAAGTGTTTTTTTTGGGGGGGGAGGGGGTCATTTTGAAGTGGGCTTCCATACTACAACAAATATAAATTTTTCAAATTGTCAAGAACTTAAAAAGGAACTGAAAAGAACATTTGATTTAATGCCTAAGTTGGTCATTTTCGTATAGGAGGATTCAGGATAACCCTATGAGGATCTTAGGAATGTATTTGCCACCACTCTCACCCTCCCCCCCCCCC
>BEXV01000579.1:15969-35563 GCA_003118195.1 Hemicentrotus pulcherrimus | reverse complement strand
TAATGAGAGCTTCCATTTCATTTTTTTGAAATTGGGGCGTTTCCAATACTGGTCTTCACCTTTAAAGTTGTATTTAAGATAGTGCCTATTATTTACTTTAGTAGTTGCTAAAAAGGCATTGTAATATGATTCTCTTTCTCAAAGTACTTAAACCCATTTAAAGTCTCAAGTCTTTAGTCGGACTTTGAAATGAATGAAGAAGAAGAATTGACTTGAATGGGTTAAAAATAAATATTCCCTCTCCCAGGCCCAGGGGTGAATGAATGCCCCCCTTTGGATTGCATTGATCATCATTCAATCTGGGCTTCTAGCTCTTTATTGATAGTGTGTATTTGTGTAGCTACGGATAAGGGCTGGGTGTGTATTTCAGTGAAACCTAAAAACAACCTTAAGAGGAGTTATAAAAGTGATTGATATACATGGGGCTAAGACACATTTAGGCTTTGGATTGACAATGCTGCCCTTCTTCATCTTAACTTTAATTAGAAAGTAGACTGAAATCATCCTAGATTATTCCAAACTGTTTGATCGTCTCCTTGGTGACACTTTATATTTTGTTTATTTGCTAAGCTTTTGAAATGTTTGTTTTGCCAAATGAAGTGAACTTTTCTTGTGATATTTCATCATGAAATAAAACTAGAAAGTTTTATTTCATCATGAAATAAAACTAGAAAGTTTGTGTGGATTGTGTAATGCCATCTAATATATTTCTGCACTTAAGTACATACAAGCGATCAATAACTTCTGAGAAATATGTACGGTAAGCTATCTTATTCTCCATTTAGTTTTACAAGGAATCTTCTTCAAAGCTAGGAGTTGACATGAATTAAAAGGAAAGAGGAATCCTAACTAAGCAGTAAGTGGTATAAACCACAAGCCGCGGGCATCCCTCTTTGTTCAAAACACTTTCTATTCTGGATGCTGAACTCTTCTAAGTTAAAATGTCAATGTTTTCTTACCATTGTATAGCATTGTGACATCATGTAGCATTGTGACATCACATCAGTTATCTGAAGTCTTTGTATGCTAATGGTACTTATTCAAGCAATGACGTAGATACCGGCTAAATAAAATTATTTTTGAGGTCATGACCTAAGGTTGTTGTGTATGTTCACTGCACTAAGACTTGTTTAAGTTTGACAACTGTGTTGTACATTGTGCAACATTTATATTTTAAGTCATGTTAGTTGTACATGATTTATACATGTAAAAATGTTTTGATTTTTATAATATAATTGTCTTGAAAGGAAGTCTACCATTTTGTGTATGCTGAAATAAGAATATTATTATTATGATGTGAACAGCATCACACACACACACACACACACACATCACTGCTGTGCAACTCTTTTGACTCTTCCAAATTACATGAAATTCACCCCCTCACCTCCTCCAACAACTAAGGTGATTAACCACAGTATTGGTAAATGAAAATAAGAATAAGATTTGTTTAATATGTAGATTTGTCAGCACCTTTTCAATGATTATCTATTATGTCTTTTGATGCTCCAATCCAATAGTTAACTACAACAGCACTGTTAAATAGGCATTGAACATGTTTGCAGAATGTATAATGATTGTGCTTTTTAGTAAAAGTTGATAGTATTTATCTATCCTTCAAAAGATGACAGTGTTAATGCTTATGAGTCCAGTAACAGATCTCACTCAACCTCATTGGGACTTTAGTACAAGAGAGGACCACATAAATGTTTGAAGTTGAGGTGTTCAATGTTTGTAAGTTCAATAACCAACTTTGCTCAGCTATATCCCTGGACTTACAAAGAATGGCCTTATTACAGGCTTTATTCCATCGAACCTGTCAGTGAATCCAAAGACAACCCTAAACCCTATAGTTCCAGATCATAGAGTTCTAGACCAACCCTATATAACAGGTCTTGTCCTATTGATTAGGTTCTGTCCTATTGTCTTGTTTTCTGAGGAACAGTTATCCACCATATAGAGGCTTTTAATTTGTATTGATCCAAGACTCCCTGAATGGCTTACCATTACATCATTGAACAACAGTGTTAGGTATGAACTTGATCAATCAATATATCTGTCTTGTGTTTAAGGGCTATTCTATACACAAAGATCAAGCAAGGTCCAGTCATCTCTTGGCTCCATATAGAAGATGTATGACACAGGGCCTTCGATCAGCTTATCTTTTACTCAGTATGATTGGAATGTTACGTGTATTTTGCCAACCCATGCATGCTGTTTTCTTCATCTCTACTTATTTGTTGGTAATTGTGTGTAGTGTGTAGTGTCCTCTTGATTCATATGGGAGGTAATAAACATTGATACATAATGTGATCAGCATCATTCATATGCTCAGCTGAGAGACAGAAGAGTATTCAATATCAATATATACTCCAAGGAGATGAAAGAGTCTACCCACTTGTTTTCTCCCTGCCTATGTTTTTACCCATATATTAGAACGTTGTGGGCCTACATTTATCTTTCTTTCTCTCTTTCTATCCCTATCCCTCTTTCTCTGCTTTTCATTTCAACATTTTCGACAACATTCAAAGCTGAATAAATCAGCCCATGACATACTGGCCTATACTATACTGTAGACAAGACAACACTGTTTACAATGTTTCATCCCCTCCTTATCCTACAATGAATTGATTGTCACTGAATCCATCAGGAAGGGATTATTCTGACCTGGCAATCCTAAGAGGGATCAGAGCATGAAAGAGGGTTGAGAGCTTAAGCCCCTCCCCACCTCCCACAGGTGTATGTGGTGAATAGAAAGCACCCACAGAAGCTCGCTCGTCACAGGAGATTTATATGGGTGCCCTGTCCAAAAGAGCCAATAGAGATTGAATAGAAGTCAAAGAGGGGTAATATATAAGAGGAGTGGCAGAGGGGTAATACCACCAGTATATAGAACATTGGAGGGGTACGGTGACAGGTCAGTTAGTCACGGGGCTCATGTTGTGTGTGGATTGCTGTAAGGTCACAAATAGAATCTTGGTGGTTAACAATTGAAACTCGGTTTTGGCTACATGCACCTAAACAAATGTTTTGAACTTGATGATCACTGGTAATATCCAATGCTACATAAGGTGCATCAACTCCAGGCTGTGATAATTGTATCCTACCTGCTCACCTTGTCCTTGTTTAGTAGAGTACTTTGCATCCTGACAGTAAATGCTACCAAAGAGTTCCTTGGCTCTACATCGGAGTGAACTATGTTGTTCTTTGAAGAAAATGCGTCATAATTGGAGAAATATTCATATACCAGTTGGAAGCAAGTCATTTAAAATCAGGATCTCCTAGCATCTCGCTGTTTGGAGCTACTTGTATAAGTTTGTGCATAAGGCAACCAGAGGGAGTTTTATATTTCATGGACTAGGAAAGCATACCATCGTATCTCATATTTTTCTTCACTATTCTTGTTGGAATTTGCTGCAAAAAAGGAACATTGTACTTTCAGGCCGTATCTCATAGTTCCAGGATCTTCTACCGGTATGTCATCAGTAATGATGACCAGGAGATCGGTCTCTGTTCCGTATGGAGGATACAGGCCTTATCATCATCCAGAGGTAGTTGAAGTTTCTTCAGAGTTTGGCGAACCCTCAGTTTTCTGAGCTTGTATATAATTGTCAGTTTGGGGCCTGAATGATGTCACCTGAATGGTGTCACCTGAATGGTGTCACCTAACTCTCAGCAAAAGCCCTTCTCACTCTCAAAAGATGAATACTCCTATCAGTTTTTCCATCTGGTGCTACCTGTTTCATCCAACTCGTGTGTTTTCATTTGGAGATCATGACATCACAATCTTGATTAATTATGAATAGAGCAAGCCTTTGTTATCATGGATTTCAAACAGTTTCATTCTGCAAAATTATGAATCACAACCAACACTATACAAGGCTTTAACATAAAAAGATTGCAAATTTACAGTTTGTGAAAAATTCATATCACAAAAATGTCTGGTTTTGGAGTAAATGAGAGCTCGATCTGCACTATATTTCTTTATGATATTTCAATCTGTCATAATGCTATTAAGCTGACCAAACTGACTGATTCTTTGCCATCATTCAGGGTACCTATCTATTTACCTTTACAACAAATACTGGAAGAATGCTGAGACAGCAGTCGAGCTTGCAGGTCTATCTTCTTTAATAATCATTCTCATTATATATCAGGGAGGCAGAGGGGAAAGAGGTAGCATCTTGACTGCACAATGTACCATGTACAATGTCCCAGGAGCAGATCAATCAAAGAAATCAATACAAGTACCTGTTGTTTGGTATGTTATCGGTTTGATGCTGGTCTCATGGGTATGACTAGGATATTAGAATTCATTTGTTCTCAACAAATTTCTATTTCCTTTTCTTTCTTGTTTATAGGCCCATGTGGTGGCAGCCTTTGAGCAGAGTCTGTCTAACATGACCAACCGGTTACAGCGCTTGACCTCTACAGCTGACCAGAAGGACGGTGAGCTACAAGACCTACGGGAGAAGATAGAACAGCTCAAGGTGGCTCACATCACTAACACACAGGGACTCCTCACTAATGGCTTATCCAATGGAGCACTAAACGGCCAGAAGAAATCCAGTGGCAACCTAACCAGGGAAAATACAGGTCAGTTCACTTTCAGTGCTTTGGATTTGTTTTAACAAGGATGGTAACTTTCTGTTCTTGGTAACAGAATGTATGTGCTCTTCGAGTAAGCATTGGAAAATGATATCCCAGTTTTAGCTCATACACAGTGCATCTCTAATTTAATTTCTTTTATTGAGTCAATATATGGCACCTACATCATTTAAAGAATACACCTGGTGGTGGCCTGTCATTATAGGGAAGAGGAAGATCAAGAAGGCACTCTCCTGGGTACAGTGAGGTAAAATGTAATATCTTGTCCAAGGATACCGCCTCGACAGATCCTTGTGGTTCTATTTGCAGTTTTCCCAATTCATTTCTTTTGCTGATTAACTTTGTATAATTCTGGTATATTTGTAGACATGTTTCTTTTTTGTGTGTGTTCTGTGTTTTCTATATTGTATATAATCTGTATCTTATATGTTTTCTATGGATTTGAATTGAAATAAAATTTGAAATTAAATTGAAATGGCATGGAATCAAATTTTGTACCTTTGGGTTCACAGTCCAGTCTTTTCCACAGATCATATACCGCTTCAGTGTATGGGACAGTGGGTGGTGGTCATACAGTGTACATGTAGACCTGCATCTCTGTCAAGAAGGGCCATAGATTTCAATACAAACCCAGGAACACACTAACCTGGAGACATGGGCTAAACTAATGCCTATATACCTTGGTTCTTTGTTCAGTAACTTGAAAGCAATCTGCATCAAGTGTTCGAATCTGTGAATTTATGTTGAGAGCCAGAAGAGTGTTACATGTAAAACCTTGATAAATGATACAAATGTTAATAATGTCCTACTGGCTCTTAACCTAAGGAGACAAAATTGAATTTGAAACCATCATACAAGATGACATGGTCTAAGCATTGCTTTGATATGAGCATCTTGTGAAGTCAATCTGTTTTTGTTTGTGGTTCTCTAGTGACTCCCATTTTAGGAAGCCCTTGGTCAATATTTGCCCTCCAAAACAAACTTAGCAACAATTTGAAGAGGACACGTGCGATTGCTGTCATCATGCTAGGTTTGCTCATGCGAAACAATAAGTTGTGGTCTTCCAAGAGCTAGGTCCCCTATTCACCTAAGGTTTTAACACCCTTCTGGCTCTCAACAGAAATTCACAAACCTGGGGAGTGTTTCACAAAGACTAAGATTAACTTTAAGTTAGACTTAACTGTGGCAGGCCGTTCATGCCACTGTTTGCTCTCACTATTTACTGGCATTGGTCTTTCAAGGAATGTAAAAATCATTATTGAAGGAAAAAAAAATGTTCGAAAGATCATAATGGCAAGAGCAACCAGTGGCTTGAATGGCCTGCCATTGTTAAGTCAAACTTAAAGTCGATCTTAGTCTTTCCCTTACAAAAATGTACCATGGTAACCATGGTACTTTTGTCCAAATTACCATCCACCATGGTAACCATGGTTATCATGGTTATCATGGTACCAAAACAATGAAATACATTGGGTCATTAAACAATGTATTTCATTGTTTTGGTACCATGGTTACCATGGTGGATGGTAATTTGGACAAAAGTACCATGGTTACCATGGTACATTTTTGTAAGGGTTGTGAAACAGCCCCCTTGTCTCCTTCTTCAAGCTCTTTATGAGGTCATCCCAAATACAGTTAGGGTTAAGAGCTCTTTGTTCTGGAGTGGTAAACATTGACATCAGGATGTGAATATTCATTAGAAGTAAGTTGTCAAGGAAAACTTATTAAAAACATCCAGCTTATCATGTACTTAAAGCACAAAGGTTGCTAGGATTGGTGAAAAGGACATGTTTTAGGAGTAATGATTGTAAGACAGAGAGGTCATTTGTGATTGTTAAAAGGTCATTATATGTATGTGGTATAACTGCTGAAGAGGGGAATTCTTATTTTCATTCATGTTATGCAGAACTATAGGCATTAATGTTAATTTTGGTTCATAGGTATGTTTTTACCATAACTGCTAATGAAGAGAATTCAAGAATCATTAAGTGTACTTTAGGCATGATTTGAAGCCATTATGCATTTGAAAGTGAACAAACCATTTGATTGGATACATAAATATATTTTATCCTGAGAGCCAGTTGGTTATAAACTCACATACTTTTATACAAAGTTATTGTCATTCTTTATCTCAATCGAAGAAGACAAGTAAATAAGATCCACTTGAGTAGACCTGCCTGGCTCATTACATGTACAATACATCTACTTGCAGTAGACGTACAATGAAATGTAGTGCTAATTACAAATTTGCATGTAAATTGGACAAGGACTTTTCATTAAACTGTTACCCCTTTGACAAGATTATAGAGGTCGTCATAATTGATTACGTCTTCAGTTAAGTAGATAGACATGGAGGATTTGAAACAGACGGGCACAATATCATAATCTGCCTCCTGGCTGAAGAAGAATAAAACCCGGAAATTGGAATCCATTTTGAAAGAAGGAGGACTTAATATCAACTTGAAGAATGGAACTAGAAATTTAAAGTTTTGTCTGTAAGGAGCCAGAAGGTTGTTAAACTCATTTTACAGATAGTAGACACCAGGCTGGCTACAAACAGACAATACAGTTTGTGTACAAGAGAGGTATTAATTTCTTCTTAATTGGCTATTCATTATTGAAACCAATGTGGTAAGCTGGCACTTAATTTTTTTTTTTAAAGAAAAAAGTAGAAATTGGAATTTGCTTTGTATGAGGGAGGATGACTTGTTATCCTCTTGATTGGTTTATTGTGAGAATTATAGATGACTGTCTTTTTGACCCATTCCATTCCATTAATCTCTCCTCCTCCCTCCCTCTCTCTCCTCCTCCCCCTCTTCCTCCTCCCCCTCTTCCTCCCTCTCTCCCTTCCCCCTTCCTCCCCTTCTCTCTCTCTCTCTCTCTCTCTCTCTCTCTCGTTCCATCCTACTGCACTTGACATTGTAAAATTCATGTCTTCTAAGTGATTGAGATCGGTATCGGAACCCCACCAGTTTTATTAGACCCCTAGATCATCATCTAGGGGCTAGCTGGCGGCTGTATTACTGTGGCATCAGAGATTGGCTGAAGAGGGAAGTAATTGATAATTAGAGTGGCTCCGTGGATTTTAATTAGAGGTGATCCATTGTATTAAATGTTCAAGTGGTATTAGTTGAATTACCCTATCAGCTGCTTATAGTGTTAGATATATGTCATTCGTTGAGGACGTTGGTGCCACCCTGCGTCTTCTCCAGATTGGTGACGACCTATTATAGGGCTAATTGTTTATTTTTAGTTGGGAATGCATTTGTTGTTGTGTGTAAGTAAAGAGATTTTAAGCAGAAGTACTAATTCTAATTTATAAACTTTACCTGGATGAATTTACATGTAACCTCAATGTACAGGTAAACAATTTAGAAAGCAATTTTTTGTGTAACATTCACAACCAAGTTTTACCTGAAGACAATATATCCTTACTTTTGTAAGATATGTGTGTATCTTTTTTCAAACAAAGGATGTGCATGTAATCCCAAAACAAGCCACTTAGTGAATTTTACTTGTTCTTTATACTTGTGCCTTTTTTTATATTTTCAAGCAAGATTAGTAATACTAGAGCTGGAACACCAAACAAAGAAATACCTCACAACTGACACAAGTTTGATTTACATGTAGTTAACCTTTCCAAGGTGAGCAGTCTTGATTGATTAGAGGGTTAATTTTTGACCAGGGGGTTCTGAGTCCCCATGAACTTTTGAAGCACACTTACTGCTCACCTCTTTGCACCCCTGCAGGGGTCTGCCCTTACCCCCTTTGTACCATGCACACCCCTACAGGGGTGTCTGCCCTTACCCCCCTTTGTACCATCCTCACCCCTACAGGGGTGTCTGCCCTTACCCCCTTTATACCATGCTAGCTCACCCCTACATGTACATCAGTGACTCATGGGGGTTTACGTTGCCTTAAAGCTTCATGGTACGATCTAAAGATGAGCCTATTATTGGCTTAGTCTGACTTTCTAGGCCTGTAATGAACACATGCTCTAGTGGCAATTCCTCTGCAAACTATTTCTGACTTATAAATACTACACCATGGACCTCCAGGCTTATACACCAACTAAATTCTCAGCTTCGTTCCCCTGACCCAAAATAACGCTAAACTGAAACCTATCATATATCCCTAAATTTAAATTGCAATCAAGTCCCATCCCTCTCTTTTAGGTGGAAAAGCAGAGCAAGTCCAATTCTAATACTAATTGTTAGACCCCCCCCCCCCAACAATTAACAGCTATTGCTTGTATCTCTTGCAGGACTACATTGTCTTGTTACGGCAGGATTGTGATGTACAGAATTTCTCCCCAGAATGAAATTTGTTGACTTACATACATGTGTAGATATCAATATTTACACATCAAAGGGACACTAGTACAAATCATACATGGATTTCCTATGACATACATGCCTAAATTTAGCAGTATTGTTATGGTTATTTTATGCATGGGAGGTTTAGGGTAATACTAAAGATTTGAACTTTGAAAGTTCAGAGAATGGACCTAAGATGAAGACTACCATTATTTACAGGGGTGCAACATTGCACCCAATGAGTCATCAGTCAATGCCTGGTAGAGGGCAACTTTTGCACCCCTCTTTTGGTGTTGTTTTGGGATCACCAGGTCCCTGGTAATTTGTGATGTTGTCAAGAGTTGACATTCTGAAATGCAGAACTTGCTGAGAATGTAAGTTTCTTCTGATCATGAACCTGAATGGCCATTTTGACGCCAGGAGTTAAATACATCATGCTTTGGTAAATATCTCTTTAACTAGTTCTGTTACAGTTTTATTTATCTGCATACTGTATGTACCAGGCATTTAATGATACTGAGCTGAAGCTTGATTCAGTGTTGCTATTGTTCAGGAGAATGGAGGGGGAGGGGAAGGGGATCTGACACTTGCTCCATGCAATATTTTATCTGGTCTTTTATTTTGTTCAAAGGTATAGAAGTAGATTTAAGGTCACAATTGTGATTTAGGCTATGTTTAGGGTTAGGGTTAGGTATAATATTTGGTTGGTTGATTTTAGGGATTTGGTTAGCGTAGGAAATCGACTGTGGCTATATGTATATAAATCCTAATATGACACAACTCAAATTGACTTATACCTTCATACTACATTACCAATATGTTTCCAAACATTATCACAGCTGAGTGAGACCAAGCTGTGATTCTGGTATGATAAACGCAAAGCTGTTTTGAACCCCACATACAAATTGGACCTTCCCAGGCTAATTTCTGGTTCGGAGGCTAGCACGCGCCATGTGCTGTGTCCTGTTGTTGTACAAGCATGTGTTTGTAGTTGACCTCCGAGAAACTGTCTGCTTCCCCGCTCAAACGGCGCAAAGCAGCTGCGCAGAGACAAAGCCTTCATTTTGAATCGTGAAGAGACGATAAACGTGACATCCCGTAAATCATGTTGTATAGTGGGGTTCGATATGTACTTATCTAGTGGAAAGACCCGATAAACGCACCCTAAGTTGTAGTTCTCAGTAGATCCTACCACAGCTAGCTCAAAGGTGAACTGCAAAACAGTGCGTCTGAAAGCCTGCCTGCCCTATTTTTACCTTTGTTTATATTTGATGTTTAATTATTGTCTACTCGCCCGCTCTGTACCAACATTGGATATTGAGCTTTGACTAACCGTTGAAAGTGCAGTCATTGGCTAGAGAATATTTGTCGTATACAATCAATGGAGCCAGTGGTGTGTCATCATCATTCTCCATAGATCAGCTTATATATTACCTATTCTCTTTCGAGTTAGGGTTTGGAGATCTTGACGTCATGTCTCTCGGAAAATTCTTGAACTTTAGGGGTTAAACCAGAGTTCTGATGTTGTATGGTGGACATGAAATGGTTCCTCGTAATTGATGAATGTATCCATGGATTTGCATTGCCAGGTTTTATACTAGGATTAATGGTACGTAACAGTATAAGACTATTCTTTGCTCTGCATGTAGAAACTCCATAGCCAACAGTTTGTGTGTTGACTGCGGTCGTGAAATCTTCAAGCTTGTGCCAAGGATCAAGCTGTAGTGTACTATGACTAGGATATATATTACAAGAAATTGGTATGTTTGTTCGGTAGTGAGAGATGATCAGAGATCTTCAGATTTAAATTTTCCTGCACACTATGAGCTAGGGCAGAAGTGGCACTTGAAGAATTTTGTTTTGCAGTATTTTAGTGGACTTTCAAGTGCATTGGTAAGTGGTTGGAGCCTGGTATCCTATTAAAAATACATTGCTTCATTCAATATGAGTGGATATATTCTTCAGAATCAAGACAAGGTTATACTGTCAGTTGAAAGCCAGTTGACTTTATTTTTATAAAGTATCTGAGTAAATGCCCTTAAGTCTCTCAACATAAGAATGTGAATCCTAGTATTTCCTTGAAGTCATGCAATTTGATAATGTTAAGACTTGGAGACAACATTTTATACGTTCATAACTCACTAGAAAATGTCTTCACATAATCTGCTAATCTGCTAATGTCATAAACAATTTCTCTCAGAATTTGATAAAAATGATTGTCTGCCAAATAATTTGAGTGCCAATCTAAATTCTAAACCTCTTCATATCTCACGTCATATAGCAGGGTTATATTAGGTAACTTGTGATACCTAATGCCTGACCTACTGTGAAGTCTAGTCCCTTGCATAATGCTTTGTGTCGGTAGAGGTGGTGAATTTGTAATGAGAGCAAACAGCTTGCGCAAGTGGGAATGCATTTATGAGCAGCAGCAGAAAGAGATATGATATGAATAGTTGATTTGGAGTTCTAAAGAGATGGATAATGTATGCCATACTTTGTGGAGAGCCCAAATGCCTTCTGGCTCTCTATCAGCAGACCATGGCATCCAGACAAACTGTATGCTTGGAGTCTGGAGAGCATTAATTATTTATGACCCATTTGCAGGCCAACAAAATGAAAAGGCTTAATTCCAACGGCATTTGAAAGACAATAGGAAATAAGAACTTCCCTCGAAAAGAAAGTGCTTGAAAATGTCTTGTCGTGGGACAATATATCAACTGTTAGTTGTCAAATTGAATTTAGGGATTGCAGTCCTTATTAAATAGGCCTACCGGTAGTCTGATTTTCATACCCTTGTACCAAATGGTTGTACGTTTTGTATTGTGCAAAGATTTTATTGGGCCATTACAAGAAGTGGGTTATTGATGTAGAAACATCTATGCTGTTACCAAAGAAAAAAAGAAGTTGGGTCAGTTACTCAGTAGTGTATGATATAGTGAAGTCCAGAAAGTAACTGAGTTTCCTCGCATAATTTGAATACATGTACTAGGACACTGCTTATGCTTAAATTCCACAGATAGGATACATGAAATATTCATAATACCTGCTCAGTTCATTCAATGTCGGCTGCAAAAGGAACACATTACACTACCTTTAATGTCTTTCTGGCTCCAAACAGGCAATACAATATGTTAAATAACCTTTAAACACATATCAACATAAGATGGGAGACATCATGTTATATGGAATAGACTCTCAAAAACATCTCTTGTATTCAAGGAAAGAAAAATTGAATGGCCTGGTACCGGAGAGGTAGGGAGATTAAATGTCTTGTAATGACTTTTTAGACAGTTTCTTTACCCGGACATGCATGCACATACCCTTTATTATAGTCAAGGGAGAAGGAAACCATTTTGTTATTCACCGCCACGCTTTGTAACCGAGGCCTCGGCTCGATGTTTACGATTGGGGAATTCAATATGAGTACGAGGATAAGGCTTGTATGTCTCGTAATTACCTCCTCTTAAAAGGAAAAATATTGGATAGCTTGAAAATGTACTTTTGCCTTTCCTGGATCTCTCTGTGTTGTGTATGTATATCTGAAAGTCTGTCATTGTTCTGTTAAACCGAGAGGTTACTGACATTACATAGTTAAAAGGTTACCAAAGTGATGCCTGGATGAAGTGATGCAGTTGTCATAGCAACTAGGATGTCAGCCTACAGTATGCTCATCTTTGTGAACAATAAAAAAAACTGTTTATACAGTAGGCTTAGGGCTGCACCATGTGGGATAGGGGAGGATTGGGATTCCCGAAAAGGACTTGCTTGAGCGTTTGTGTAGTCCTGAAAAGCAGTATCTAGGGAATTGTTTACTGAAATGAGACCAACTAGCTGATCTGTATTATTTATCACTGCTTAATTTGATCATTACTGTGCCTTACATAGATAACACCGTTTACATCTGACTAAAATCAAAGAAATGTTACAAACTAATAAGGTCACTTGCAATTACAAGGCTCAATCATACACTTTTATTGATATAAATTTTACACATATGTACCCATGTCTAGTTTTCAATTGGCCCAAGTCCAAAAGAATATTAGTCAATAGTTTTATAATTGTTTCAAGCACAGCTTGTAGCATCCCTATTTTGTTTTAAGATTTTCCAGTTAATTAGAAGCTAGATTACCGTTGATTAAGTGACCTTGATCCTGACTTTGACCTTTATCATAAACATTGTCATTGACCCTTGACCTTTGACCTTAAAACATGAATAGGATGGTTCAGTGAACTAATGAAAGTAAGACAATCAAAAATGTAAACGGATGCATGAACAAATATGATCTGTAGATTTATGCCAATTGCACCAGCATCGTCATATTCTATTGAAATACAAAGGAGGTTTTACAAATACATGTAGATTCAGATAGCAGATTTCAATTACAGCTGCCAATATATCACATCAGAACAATTGTAAAGGGATTGCATCATTTTGGTTTTCTTTGTATTACAATATGTAAAAATAATAGTAGCCATTCCATGTTTGATGCTTTCTATGACCAGATCTTGTTTTTTCACTGAACCAACCCTTTACTTCCATCATATTCCTGATAAGATCATTTTGTCCCATATGAAAAGGTATTGGATTCCTTGTTTTGCTTTCCTTGATCTCATTCTGTTTTAATTTGGCTGCTTCTTTGTTTTTGTTTGTTATTATCTGCTCCCTTTTTTACAGATAATAATTTTTTTTTTCAACAGATTTATATTGGATTGAAATTGAATATTATACAACGTTTGTAACTAAAATGAAATAATATATTTTTCTACACACCATTAACCGTATGTGCAGTGTGTTCATTTTTCTTGTTATTTAATATCAATCATCATATTCATTCATTTCATTTCATTTTATCTCACAATCGATATATAAAAATGAATGAAATGAAATGAAATGAATCATCATATTTATATTTTTTCATGCTCAGACAGTATTGAAAAGTCTCACACACCAGTATCAAATTAAAAATATCAGTTTGTATAATCAAGAAGTTTGAAAAAGAACAGTATGCTGTTTCCAATCACACAAGTAAACAACAAAAATGTAAAGAAAGTTACAGAATAAACAAAACTAATGCTTTTTCTAATTATATTTTGTTTTGCTTCAGGTTCAGAACGCCGCATGACCCGTCAGATGTCAACTGATTCTATGTCCTCATTAGCCAGTATGACAAGCATGTCTAGCGTAGGGTCAGCCGTTACCGACACTGAGATGCTAGAATCCAAGAAAAAGAAGAAGAAAAATTGGGTAAGTTTTCACCAATCATCTATCAGTTTCTTACCTAAAATCCACTCTTTCTTACTTAGAGGGAAAGTCCATCGAGTTGGCTTAAACAAAAGCATGAAAATGTGAGACACAGATCAGTTGCCAAAGTTTGATGAAATTTGATTATAAATCATGCAATTGGATCAAAATGGTTAAAACAGATCGATAGCGAAGTTTTCTTCGAAATTCACTTTAGGATTAGAATAAATCTATAAATATAAGCTGTGCAAGTAAAAAATTCTTTCTGATGTACTACATATAAACTTGAATATATACCTGTAAAGGTTCCATCAATGATTATGTGATCGAGTAGACATGGCTTAAATCAAAATGAATTTATCTTTAATAAGAAACACATAAAATTACTAAAGCCTGGAATGAATCTAAACATATTTAATTTCTTGTTTGTCCTCCTACCTTTTAAAGACGTCATCATCGGGTGATAAGGTAATCAAACGAGTGAACTTGTAATGATTTTTTTGGTTTTCCTTATTTATTGAAATGTGCATGCCGTTTCTAAACTTTATTTGTAGTTTAATATCAACCCTGGTTGGGTTTTAGACTATTTAGTTTGACATTTCCAATATTTGGTGGTTGTTTGTTTATTTTTGTGTCTGTTTGGAGCCTGAAAGGATTTGATACGAGTTCTGTCTTTCTAGTTTTTTTCTTCTTCTTTATTCAAAGTATTCTGTATGGATTACCTGCAAACTCACATACTTGTATACTAGAACCACAATTTATTGTGTGTTTCTTGCATCAGTTCCATGCATTGTTTTTAGCCATTTGATCTAACACTATTTTGAAGAGTCCCTTTTAACATCAAGATAAATATTCTCTTAATATACAATAAGAGGTTCTATTGGACATTTAAGTGCATTTCAATATACTGTACAGCCAGAAAATAACTAAACACAAACATTTTTTAAGCTATTAATATTTTTGCTTGAAGCTTTTCAGTTAAGTTGATTTTTCATACACTTTCAGCAAGATAATCGCAATCCATGCACTTTTATTTTGTTCAGAATTATATTTTATTTTTTTTAGATTTAAAAGCACTTTTAATAATTCCATATAGATAACATGAATTTGTTTTGATAGATAGGTTTTAAGTTGCCTGTTCACCATTTCCAGTGTTATTATTCATAACTATGTTGTATTTAGAAGTTGCAAGAGGTAGAGCTTGATTTGTATAATTTATTACTTTTAGAACATGTGCATATAGAAGAATGAAATCAGTCAAGTTACACTCATAAAAATGCAGACACATAACTGTACATGTAGGTGTTTTTTCAATAGTTTATTATAAATTAGTTTGAGTGTGTTTTTCTTTCCTTAATCATTGTGTAAATTCATGTATTTTTTTGTGACATACATTTATTTTTCTAGTAGTTCTACTGTACTTAAGTGAATTTAGAGTTTGACTGTTTGGTAGCTCTTTTGTTTTTATTCAGCATGTAGACTTATTTGTTCTTTTAAAAAGGTGATCAAGTTTTCGAAGGGCATGAAATTTGATTGAATTTTTATAAAACAAATACTCTTTACACTGCTTATTAAAGCAATACTTTAAATTATTATTCAGGTAGAACTAAGTGCATTCAAAACAAAATGAATATGTTGACAAATGTTATTTAAATGTAGGGTCTCCATGTATGTGTAGTATTAAACACAATACTTGCATTTATTCCCTTATTTCGAGTTAACTTAAACAAATATTTTGTTTGACATTATTACATTATCTTTATGGTAATATAGGGTACTGAGACTGATCTAAACAATACATTTCAGTAGCTTTCTATGCCACTGTGCACAGTCACTGGTTTGCCACTCATATAAGTTTTCACAATACAACAGGCACTAATTGACATAAGGATTGCTTTGTGCCACCCAATATCTTTGCAAAATTAGCTGTTTCCAGTCTTGATTAGGAAAACCCTTTTGAAAGCCCACTGTCCTACTTGTAGCTATTTGCTCCCTCTATATAGAAAACAATGCCTAATCAGTGACCATTGGTCCCCCATGATCCTCTTTTTCTTACATTGTTTGAGAGCTGAGTTGATGTGATAACCACCTGTCCAGTGATCTTGCAGTGTAGTCTAATCCCTCCTATAAACTAGTACAAATAAGATTTAACACTGGTATACTGTAGATTAATCTTGTCCTGGATACAGTTCAACAATCTTGAAGCCTTTTGTATATCTATCCCATAATGAATGCAGTGTGGCATACCAAGGATTGTGTGTATGATATGACCCTACTCTGAACATCTCATCTCTTCTTTGTTTTCATAGATCCGAAGTTCATTCCGTGCTGCATTCACACGTAAGAAGAAGATGAGTGGAACAACAACAGACACAGAAGATTGTGAGAGTAACATCTCATTATCTAACGGCAGTATCCCGGGCAACGGCCAACTCAAAACATCTGCTTCCACGTCTGCGTAAGTACCTCCTGGATGGTTGGTGGTCCAGTATGTTTGCTAGAGATAAACACTGTAGGTTTAGGGTTGCAGTTAGGTTTGATGTTAGGGTTAGGGTTGCAGTTGGGATTGATGTTAGGGTTAGGGTTGCAGTTGGGTTTGACGTTAGGGTTAGGGTTGCAGTTGGGTTTGATGGCAGGTTAAGGGTTGCAGTTGGGTTTGATTTTAGGGTTAGGGTTGCAGTTGGGTTTGATGTTAGGGTTAGAGTTAGGGTTGCAGTTGGGTTTGATGTTAGGGTTAGGTTAAGGGTTGCAGTTGGGTTTGCACAGAGCCTATGAATGTTGTTGTTGTGTAATGTTTGTTCATACTATTCAATCCAATATTTTTCAATTTAAACAACAGTTGATATAACATGGTCTAGCATTTATCACATTTATCACATGTACATTATATTGGTATCCTTTGTTTTATGTGTCTCTTTGTAGGATATATGACTCTCCGGAGAGTAAGGAAATGATCACTGATCTAAAGAAGCAGCTCAGAGACAAGGAGAGTAAATTAACAGATGTCAAATTAGAGGCCTTGAGTTCACAACACCAGTTAGACCAGCTTAAAGAAGCTATGAATAAAATGAAGGTATGATGATGTTGGTGGTGGTGATGATGGTCAATGATGATGATGATTAAGATGTTAGAGGCCTTGATAGCGATAATAGTGATGATGAAGATGATGGTAAAAATGTGTATAATGATGACAGTTGCACTGATGGTAGTTGGGTGGTTGCACTGATGGTAGTTGGGTGGTTGCACTGGTGGTAGTGAGGTGGTTGCACTGATGGTAGTTGGGTGGTTGCACTGGTGGTAGTGAGGTGGTTGCACTGATGGTAGTGAGGTGGTTGCACTGATGGTAGTTGGGTGGTTGGACTGATGGTAGTGAGGTGGTTGCACTGATGGTAGTGAGGTGGTTGCACTGATGGTAGTGAGGTGGTTGCACTGGTGATAATAAGATCTTGGTGATGATCATGGCAATGATGGTAATGATGACAATGATGGTGGTGGGTTATGATCATGATCATGATGATTACAATAATAATGATGCTGAAAGGGTGTTAATTCAGGTGATGATATTACTTGATTTAATAAATGTACTTATATATATGAAAAATTTCAGTTTTACATAAAAATTGCTATTCTTGTACTGTAAAAGATTTAACTTCATACATGTGTACCTTACTACCTTCACAGAATGAGATGAGTGTATTAAAGCAAGAGAACGAGAGGTTACAGAGACAGGTTACATCAAGGAGATCATTAGAAGCCAGCTCTTCTCAGGCTTCTCTAAACTCTCTAGGCTCCTCTAAGAGACTCAGTAGAGATTCACTTGGTAAGTCTCTAAACTCTTAAAAGACATTGGCATAATGGTTTATATATGCATTGTATTGTAACATTTTGATTGCATATAACTAGGGAATTATCAGTTGTTGTATTAGCAGTGAAATTCATTGTGCCACCAGGACACAGAAACTGTTCTGTCACCATTTAAATTCAGAATTTATATTGATGGATTTTCCTTATAAGTGTTATGGGTGGGCTATTTGGAGTGGGTCGAGGAGGTGTACATTACATGTAAAACCTGCTAGTCTCACTGTAAATGATAATGATTCTATGACCTTGGATTAAATGATAGCAGAAGTGGTATATTGAGCTGTCACATTTGTGTTCCAGAAGTGTATTTTCATGCCACTGTGTTTTACGAAGCTTCCTAACTTTTCCTCTCTTTGATGTAGATCACATACATGTGTGTTTTCAACCTTCTTTTTCTTCCTGATTTTCAGATCGACACAGATTAAGTACGCATTCAGACCATGGTAGTTTGGATATCTTACTAGACGATAACTCTGGAATGACCAGTAATAGTAAGAGGATTGTCGTCACAGTAGCACTGGGTGGCCTTCAGGACCCCTTGACTCAACCTACAGTAAGTTCAAACCTTCCAACTTCAGTCAGGTGAAAATTTGATAATGAAATGGCTTGCTCACAAAGTTTATTCCGAGGACAGTTTCATAAGTTGGTTAGAGTTTTATTGGAGGCAGGGGCGAATACAGGATTTTGGAAAAGGAGGGGGAAATAAGTTTGTCGTCATATTTTGGGGGATGACTTCCAGTAAAAAAATTCATAACTCAGAAAGGGGGTACAATCTCGGACACATGTCTTTAAGGTATACCACTTGAACCTCAAGGGGGGGGGGGGCATGGGATGGATGTTTCAACCCGGTTCTGCAATTGATTGAATGTAACTAAGAAGTCAAAATAAATAAAAAGTAAAAGTATAGGTGGTCTGTTATTGCATTATCTTTCTCTTTTACAGACGGTGTCAATGCCTCTTCATGAGGTTCTGATTGGTACTATAGGTATCAGCAGCAAGACAAACTGGGATACGTTAGACAGTGTGGTGAGGAGAATATTCAAGGTAAGTCTTCCTCCTCTTCTGGTTTAATGGGGAGCCTTCTGTTTGAACACCTAGGATTTAAAGCCCCACTGTCCTACTTGTATCTACTTGCTCCCTCTATTTAGAAAACTTCCCCAATCAGTGCCTGTTGGTCCCCCATGATCCTCTTTTTCTTATGTTAGTTGAGAGCTGAGTTATTGAGGTAGTACTTGTATTGATTGTAAATTTTCTCTCTCTCTCTCTCTCATCAGGAATATGTGCTAAGGATAGACCCAGTGACAAACCTTGGTCTAAGCTCAGAGAGCATCATGTGCTATGTAGTAGGTGAGATCATGAGGACCAAGGAATCGGAATCACCAGAGCTTCTACCCTGTGGATATCTTGTCGGAGAAAACATTTCCATCAGGATATTTGTCAAAGGTAAATTACTACTTGTTTATACCCCTGTCACATTAATGCGACCGACCCCATACCGACAACAGAATGACAACAGACCAACACCACACCGACACCAGACCGACAACAGACCGATACCAGACCGACA
>BEXV01000579.1:4793-15101 GCA_003118195.1 Hemicentrotus pulcherrimus | reverse complement strand
GGGGGGGGGGGGGGGGGTAGCTGGAGTTAAAATTGACATCTAAGGTCAGACTGTGAGTTAGATGGTCTAATCTACACTGACTTTTCAGGTGAAAAATTATACACCTAAAATTACTATTTTGGACATGCTCCTAGCCTATACAGTTGTGTAACTTTAGTTCTAAACTACAAGTGCTGTGCATACATAGCTTTAAAGATCATACTAATACTTAAGATGGATGTCTCTCTTACACATCTCATATTTTGTCTTCGACTTATTCTCGTTTTTTACATTTTTTTCTCTTGTAGGTTAGGGAAGGATGTGACATCAGAATCTATTAATACATATAACGTGGATCATAAATCTGGAAAGGAACTCAAGCAATATCTATCATCGATAGCAGAACAGTGCGAAGCAGGGTAAGTTTAATATTCTCTCAAATGTTTCTAAACTCTTTGATTGCTACTTCACCTCACTGCATTGTTGCTCATTTGGCAAACATGCCATTTTGAACAAAACAATAGTCAACAATTGTTGAAAGGATTAATCTGTGCAACACGATGTCTTTGCCAAGTTACCCTTCCCATTTTTGAATAGCTTTGTGAAAACCCTTTTAACATTGGTATAGAATAATTTTGCACTTGAAAATGTATTAATAATCTTCAAACCTTTGGTACACCCCTCCAATGATGAATACAATATGGCAGAGAGATTTTTCTGTGTGGCATATTCAGATTTATTGATGTTATTTCAAGACAATACGTTACTTGGTTTATCCTTCTGATCCTTCCAGTTATTTCATGAAGATTCAAATAGCTCCCTCCTACAGAGACTGTATTTGGGAGTGGGGTATTCCAGATCACCATGATTTGATTTATGACCACCTAAGCATATGCATGTCACATCTATCTCTCTCAATATGCTATGCTTCTAGGGCCCAATTTTTAACCCTGGACTGAGTGAATTTTAATGTTTTGTATTTTCCACATATGTCATTAATGTTATGGGACCACTCCCTTTCCTCAAGGTATGGGCTTTATCGGGTGCTAATGATCCAGTACACTTCTCAATGTGTTGTATGTGATTTTATGATTGATTTTAATGTCGAACACATCCTGTTTGTTTAAATGATTGATGAAAGCCAGGAAAGAGATAAGGATTGTAAATTGCTTATTGTTACAGTGGGAGTGAGATGCCTCAGGTGGTGATCCTAGACAACCTGCATCATGCTGGTGCCCTGGGGGATATCTTCAATGGCTTCATCAAGTATCAGAAGTGCCCCTACATCATTGGTACCATGAACCAAGCAACATGTTCATCAACAAACCTACAACTCCATCATAACTTCAGGTGAGTGCATGTACAGATGCTTGATATTACAAGCCATCTGTTAGGATCTACAAAGATGCATGCTCTATGTAACATGAATGCCCTATGACTCCTAATCGGAGCAAATGTATCATGAACTTTAAACAAAATGTATCTTATCTTTTGTTGGTAGGCTTGGATGTCAAGGAAGAGTGAAGGAAAATATTAGGGGATATAAACAGTCCTTTAATAATGTTAAAGTTGTAAATCAAACTTGTCCATCTGTTTGCAAAGGTTTCAGTATCAATGGAACCAAGATAAGAAAGACAAATCAATATCCTTCACACTTTTATACATTCATGCTATTACATGTCTTTGGTCCTGCTTCCTGCTTATTTTTCCTGATCCTCATGGGATTGTTTGATTTTATTTTTCTGACATGTTTGTTTTTCATTTGTTTACTCCAATCTGACTCTTTGTGATTGAATCTAGATGGGTGCTATGTGCAAACCATATGGAGCCCGTCAATGGATTCTTGGGGCGCTACCTCCGCAGGAAGCTGGTGGAGTATGAGATCAGCCACAACGCTCGCAACAACGACCTGATCAAGATGGTGGACTGGATGCCCAAGGTCTGGCTCCATCTCAACAAGTTTCTGGAGACCCACAGTTCTTCAGATGTGACCATCGGACCAAGGTTGTTCTTGTCCTGTCCCATCGATCTGGCTGGTTCTCAGGTCTGGTTCACAGACTTGTGGAACTACTCCATCGTGCCCTACCTCCTAGAGGCTGTCAGGGAAGGCCTACAGGTGAGTTCTTTCAAGATTCACCAGTGAGTCCATGAAGCATAGCAATAGGTTGCATCCCATCCAGGTGTACAGTTAATTTCTTTCAATAATCTGCAGTAAGTTGATAAAGCATAATGGTAGATATATGTTCAACTGTCTTTAGAAAAGACTGTCAAGGGAGGGGTAAAGGCGAGTTCTTTGGAGAGTCATCAGTAAGTTAGCAATGTAGAGTGGTTAATTGCACCAAGCTGCCAAGGGTTTTGTTATTGTCTAAAGTTCCTGGAGAATTTAGGGTTATCCTGCTACATTTTAGGGAGGCCTGGGAAGGGGGGGGGGGTTCAGGTAATTTTGCAATGATAATGATTGATGCGGTTGATTGATTGATGGTACATTCTGAAACACAAGAAATGGTCCATGCACTCTTCATTTACCAATCATTTCTTGACCTCTTTCAACAGCTGTATGGACGCAAAGCATCATGGGAAGATCCTGCTGAGTGGGTGATTGACAGCTATCCTTGGATGGCAAGCTCCTCCCAGGACTGGCCATCCCTTCTTAGGTTACGACCAGAGGATGTGGGCTTTGATGGCTACAGCATGCACTCTGGGATCAAGGGGTCAACGCAGGGTCAGCAAGGTCAAGGAGAGGTCGAAGGTGACCCATTGGTGAGTAAAATTATCTTTTGAATTAGTTTAGAATTGGTTCTTGGTTCTTGTGAAATCATTTTGATATGATGGATGTTAAAGATGTTGAAAATCCAATGAAAATGTAACTTTATATCAATGGAAAACTGAATGAACATGGAAAACAAATATGTAAGAATATCAAATATTGTCCCTTTTAAGTGTTGCACAAAAGCAATTTAAAACCTCTTTTCTGCACCCTTCCAAATTTGCCCGGGTTACATGTATATGATTACAACATAACATGTGGACCACATCAGCTTGCCTATATAGCTGAGGTAGTGCTGTAACATCATGGATATCTTCAATTTCATTCAACTGCCAGTCAAAACCAGACAGTTTTCGGTTAAATGATTTATTAGAAAAAATAGTACCATGGGCGGTCAGATACCGGACTGTTAAACGTTTGACTACAGCACTAAGCTGAGGCGATGAGCTGTGCTTACTTAATGCAAAGTCATTGTGAATATGGTACTTCACTTAAGGTGATGTCATTAAGTTGGTTTTTAGGTCAATGACTTCTGATTTTCAAAGCTTTACATTTTGACTTTTCAGAGAGCTGTTAATCCTCTGACAGACACTAAAGTAGCATATGATTTATATTATTATAATCAATGGCTGATAAGCTTCCCTTTTATATATATTTCATCTATTTAATGTCTAACTTCCGGCAGGGTCGGCAATCAAATTTCCATGCATAATTCATTAAAGTAATAACATGGGCAAGTCAACAACAACAAAAGTTTGCATATGAAAAAAAAATAATAATAATGATTAAAATTAGGAAATATATATGTTTAAATTGTATACATGCAAACATATTTTACACATGTATATCCAGATCGAGGACTACTGAATGGTTTTATGAACTAAATCATATTTTTCTCAATAAATTTAGTCATAAATTTTGCTTTCAAGAATCTGTATGCTTTAATAATTTTCACCAATGCAAGGCAAAATCACCTCAAGTTTTTGAGTGACAATCACTGTATGGGAATTGAAACTTATTTTCCACATTTGTTTCCTTCCATCTAATCCCTCCACCTCTCTCTACCCTGCCCACCCCTATTCTCCAAACAGTTAAGCATGCTCATGCATCTACAGGAGGCATCGGGCTATTCAAGCCCACGTAGTTGTGAGAGCCCTACCATTTAGCACACAGGGTAGGTCCCTATGTTTGCAGGGACTGATTTGATGTTTTAAATAGTTGATGTGTTAACACATAGCAGTTCAGTGTCTCCTCTATTAATCCACAATGCTCTGAATTACAAATTTACATGAGCAGAAAGTGGATGGTATTTTTTTTTTTACATATTGATTTATATACAATTTTATGTTATTAACTACGGAAAAGTGGAATATTAAAAAAATAATTACTAATTTGAAGAGGAGATGATTATTAATCGGTACCTTTTAAAAAACTCTGAACTGCTGTGGGTTCAAAGGGAAGTCTTCAAAGATATTAAATTTGTTCCATTAATACAAAGAACAATGAGAGAAACTAACCAGTTAAAGTAAAGAATCAATGTAATATCAGAGTGGACTTCCCTTATAAGCATTGATGCACTGTATTTGCTGTTAATAGTTTATCTAAGAGTTTGCATGAAGTTGTGCAGTCAGTGTTGACAAATATGTTTTCATTTTGTTATGATATGATTTTTTATTCTCACTTTTTGGCTATGTTTGCTGATGTGTGAATCAGTATTCCGTTCAGAACTCCTGATTAACTCCTGTATGAGTAGAGTGTAGATGTACTTTACCCAGTCTTTTAGCTGTCTGGTTTTTGTTCAAACCTGATTTAGTGACTTCTCTATTCAGTGCCCCTTTTCCTCTCCATGCACGTTTTTATCTTCTTTTTTTTTTCTTTCTATGTTTTAGTAATGTTATTCTCTCTTGGTATGTAATGAGTGCCCAATCATGTTCAGATAGATGTTCACTTAATTTATTATATTTGGTTCCTAATGTTATTGATTGTTTACCTCTATTTTAATTCCTTTGAGGAGATTGTTGTGCCAGGTTATATATAAGTTTAAAGAAAACAAAAGAACACTTCTGATCTCCTTGGGTGTCATCTTGTGTACATCCTGCCTTTATGAAAAAAGGGGAAAAGGAGGCCCTTTTTTTCCACTTCAAAATGGCTGCTCCATAAATTTTCCAAGACGTGCGACTGGTCTATTTTGTAAGATAGTAGCCAGCTTTCATTTTGTTTATTTTTTTAATCTGAAAAAGATAATTAAGGCAGTACATGTAAGTTTGTTCCTTTTTTATTTTAAGCAGGCCACCACAAAAAAAGAAAGCTGGCGGGGACGCTAAACCTGTTTTTGTTTTGTTTTTTTGCCTTAGTTGTATTTGTTTTAGTTCTTTGTAACAGTAGTATGTTGTTGACTTTGTGAATTCAGTGATGTGTATTGTGTATGGTAATTGTTTCTGCAGCTGGAGGGAAATGAGACTAATGGGATTTAAAAGGAAAATGAGCAAATAGAAATGTTGGTGGTTGATGCTACAAGTGTACTCATAATCACAGACATAATTGAATGCTGTTATCCTCATAAACTCATATATTTATAGGTTATAGTAATGTTATTTAACCAAATTTAATGTTGAATTTCGGGTGATTTGACATTTGCTTTATCAACAATTTCTACCACTTTTACTTTTTTACAAAGCTCAAGGGCTGAAGGCAAGTGTTGAAATTAGATTTTATATTACCTTTATGGTTCGCATTACGGTTAAATATGGTGTTCGGTTAGGATTAAAGTTAGGATTTCTGTTAGTGTATGAAATTGACAACGGAGCAGTTGTCATTAGCATACACTGGTGTGTGTTAATCCATTGCCTACTTAATTCTCTCCTTCCCATTAGCCATAATACAGGAGCCCAACTTGCTGCCACAGACTGTCAGTTAACCTAACAATTTGTTTTCTGTTTTTTATTTTATATTGCAGTTCAACATGTTAATGAGACTCCAAGAGGCGGCCAACTGTTCCAACTCTCATTCTTGTGACAGTGATAGTGTGGACTCTATGGGTATGAGTAGTGAGGACATTTCAGTGGAAATCACAGTTTAAAATACACTGTCAATAAGTCCCTTGGATAGGATGTAACACATTAGGTCTACACAGGTGCTTACCTTTTATCATATAAAGTAGATATCCAATAACCAAAGAAAAAAAATTGAGTGAACTGATTATTTCTCATCGTCCAAGTGTTCTCCATGACATGAAATGATTTGTGGATGAACTTGAGATATTTAGAGAATGTATTCACCATGTCTCATTTAGACATGCAATCCACTTGGTCTTGACCGAGAGATGGGCTTGGGTCTTGGCTTTTAGAACAACCAATCTAACCAGGCATGGACAGGGGGTTATAGCTAGAGTACTGGATGCATTGTAGTGTTGTGAGATACAAACCTGGAATGACATTGCCATCTCTGCAGATCTACAATGTGATCCCCAGTAACTAGTCATACTCTGCGTATGCCACGAAGTTGGAAAGCTACAATGTGATCCCAGTAACTAGTCATACTCTGTGTATGCCACGAAGTTGGAAAGCTACAATGTGATCCCAGTAACTAGTCAAACTCTGTGTATGCCACGAAGTTGGAAAGCTACAATGAGAAAGAAAAATTTACTCATGTTATGTCACTTCATGCAGGAAGAAGCATTGTGTGATATGAGATTGTGATGATGACAGTCGTTCAAGATTTTAAAGGATTCTTTTCATTTCAATATGATGTACGTCTGATAGCGTCGTTTTTGATGAAGTGCTTTACTACCGAAATCAGCAATACTTACGGAGCAGGGTCTCCGCCCACTGACCGACTGATTGCAGATGATTTTTTAATGGACCAATCAGGTCTGCCGGATGGATCTGTCGACCAATCAGATTGCTTAAAATGTTCAGTGCTTCAAGGATTGTTCCTTCGTATGCGTTTGAGTTATTAAAAGAATAAGTGCAAGACGTTATCATCATTAAACTCTAAAAGACAAAAGGATAATTGATTGTGTAAGAAGGAAATTTGCTTGGCACTGTTAATTAGCAAGCATTACTAAGTATAACCTGACAAAGCATTACCTGTCACAACAGTTGATACATGGACCGGTGTCACTTTGGTCTGCAATATATAGACAGTGTTTACAAAAATGAGATTTTTCAAAAGTGCATTATCAAGGTATGATTTACTGTGTGCATGCTTATACATTTATCATCATGCATTGATAAAGTACACACAAATATTTGTGTATAATGTTGTATGATATGATTTCAGATTTGTGCAAAGCTAAGCTGATGCCATGGAGTCCCTCTATAGATAGATATTTTATCATACACTTTAATGTGGAAGAAAATGTTCTGAAATGTACTACCTATTTATATGCATGCTTGTAATTGTATATATAATGTTTTGCAAACACACTTTAAAATGTTAATTTATTGTAGAGAAGCTTGTGTAGTTAAGGATGCAGCGTATTTCACAAAGTATGTTCTGTGCAAATATAATTTCAAATGTTCTCAAGCTTGCATTGTCTTTGAGATGTACATAGCTCAAAGAAGCTGTCTTTTTGTTAATATACAACATTCTTGATCTTTATTGTCATGAAAATTGGCATTCTATGTTGTTATTTGACATTATTGTTAAATTCTTAAAGTGCTATGCTTGAACCTTGCTCAAGCCTATTATGCTGATGTGATACAAGTATCATTCACATTGGTGTTCTCCTGCTGGTGCAGAATCTCAATCAGAACAATTGTCATATTGGGATAAAAGTCCAATTCATTTGTCTCTGTTGGATTATATAACACCTATCTGGCTCCAAAGAATCAATACTCTACACATTGCTTTCTATTATTTCTTATGATGTGTGCATTGTAGAACCAATCTTAGTGCAATTGTAGTCAATCATTTAATTTTTTTAGTTTACAGTTTTAGTATTGAGTATTAAGGTGCTCTTTAAGTCCTTAAACTTTTTTTTTCTTTCCTATCTGAAAGAAAGGGTTTACAGAATATTAATACAATATGTAATATATACGGTGCATCTAAAATGTATGTCCTGACATGTGAAAGTCTGAAGGAGAGATGAATACTTCCCCAATTCGTTTCAATATTTTGTCAGAATTGCTGAACTTTGCACTTTTCTTGGGATGAAACTAGTATTTCCACATGCTTCATATTGAAGTCAATAGATTGGCATCACAAACAAACACAAATAATGGACTCTTTATAGAAAGAGGCATGTGAAATTCAGCTTTATTAGAACATTTTGTGCCAAAGTATTTTCATCATATTTTCAGTATAAATTTGTGATTAGTATTAGTTCTAGAAACAGAGTTATGACCCTTAAAAAAAGCACATGATATATTTAAAAATTATTTCTCATTTTTCTAATTCTATGAAAAAATAAAATAAAAGAGAAATTGAACTTTGTGAAAGAAAGAAATGGAGGTATTCTGACAGTGTGTATTTAGCAAAGCTGACAAGTTGAATTGCAGTTAGTTTCAATATACACTTATAAAGCTGACAAGTAGAATTGCAGTTAATTTCAATATACACTTATAAAGCTGACAAGTAGAATTGCAGTTATACACTTTGAAAATCCTTGACCGAATCACACTGCAGAAATTTGACATGAATATTCATACTTTTTACCCTCTTCTCTGAAAACCAACTGCATTTAATGAATACTTTATCATTTTTGTTTTATATATTGAATATGCAAGTTTATATAATATGTAAACAATGTTTATGTGGCATTTAACTTTGCTCACATGTGATGCAATATTTTGCAGTGAAATAAAAAATGAAACTGATAACACCCCTTTTAGGACAGGCATTTTTGAAGAGAATTGGTGAAGAAAATGAAGAAAATAAAATATTATGAAAGGTTATAGGTCCGAAAATTTGAAAAGCAAGCAGATTTTAATGTTTATCAAAAAACAGGATTAAAATAAAACATTGCAACATGTTGCTTATTTGAGGATCTTTTAAAGAGCCTCTTTTCATTTTTAAATTTGTTGGCGTCAAATGCAATATGGCTGTACAGCAGAAATGAAAAGTGTGTGCAGAAATGTTTGCTCTTTTTTTATCCTTTATCTAGTCCCTTTTTTAAGGGCTCTGAACCGACGATATAGAGCCACACCACACCACACCACAATGAGTGTCTATAGAGTAGCAATTGATATGGGAACAGAGTTAGAGAAAAGATAGCTGCACACAATAAATGTATAATGTGAAATGTGAAATGTGAAAGGTACAATGATTGCGCCATTTCATTTTGCTGCAGTGCTTTTTTTATTTGATTCTTTTTTTGAGATGATGTACTACATAATGTGCAGATTCTGAATGAATAATTCTTGTAGCTAAACCATTTTTGAAAATCTGTAGTACTATCTAGAATAGATTAAGCTATGTTTCTTTATCCTAACATGAAAATTGGCTACCCAAGTTATTATTGAACAAACGCTTATTTGCGGGCTTCACAATTCGAAAGAAAAAGCAATAATCCTTTGAATCAGCCTGTGATTTATTTTGTTAATCCCGTTTTCTGAGGAGTCTTCAAAAAATTTATGATCATATTTCTCCATCAACTCCTTCATTTTTGATTTTATTTTGTATAGATTAAATGTGCATTTGCTACACATAGGATTTGTATCGAGTGTCTATGCACATATTTTGATATAAAGTCTAAAGAGAAATTGCTCACCAGTTTTATCTTGCAATCCACCTTTGAAAAAAGCTTTGATTATATTTCTTGTGACCTCTTTGAGCTATTATTGTTCACTGTTTTGTAATTAACATACATAATTGAAATGTATGGTGCAGGAGATATTCTGGGGGTTGCTTGATATGTATGAATGAAGGGAAGAAGAGTGACGATGCCATTTCCCCCTTCCTCCTTTGTATAAAACAAGTGCAAAATCTAACAACTGTTATATATTCATTTTGTACAAAAGAGAAAAGAAATATTATAAGTGGAAGGAACAGTTGTATGTTTTATGATGTGGTTTGTATAAATGTGATTTTCTAAAGATGATTCTTTTTGTTGTGTAAAATCTAGCACTTCTCACTCTTTTGCTGAAAAGTGTAATTATTTCCTCCAAGATAACAATAAAAACAAACTATTTCAAAGCATTATATTTAATATTGATTTATTTTATGTGCTTGGAATCTCATAATGGTCATGATAATTTGGATGACATCTGAGATGGTATCTAAATGGGGGGGTATTTGATAGACTGACAATTATCATGCTGATGCTGCTTATTCTGCTGCTGCTGCTGCTGCTGCTGATGATGATGATGGTGATGATGGTGATGATGGTGATGATGGTGATGATGGTGATGGTGATGATGGTGATGATGGTGAATGATGGTGATGATGATGATGATGGTGATGGTGATGATGATGATGATGATGGTGGTGATGATGATGGTGATGATGGTGATGGTGATGATGGTGATGATGGTGATGATGATGGTGGTGATGATGATGATGGTGATGGTGATGATGGTGATGATGATGGTGGTGATGATGGTGATGGTGATGGTGATGAT
>BEXV01000578.1:167650-209100 GCA_003118195.1 Hemicentrotus pulcherrimus | reverse complement strand
GGGTGCAGGGTAGGGGTGCAGGGTCCAGAGGATGCTGTGGTAGAGCCCCCATACAGGGTACAGTGATCGTATAAACCAGATTGTAGGATGTGAACGCAGTTTGATACGAGTGTGAGCCTAAAGCCCGCCTACGTGAAACAGTCGTCTTTTACTGTCTTCTCAAAAGTGGGATTCATTTTACTGTTTTCAGTTTAGATGATACCATTCGCCCACGATGTTACAAAACGAGTATGGCGTGCGTTCAAAATAATGTTCACATGCTTTCATATGGAGATGAGTGTCATTGAGGGGGTAAAACGAATTAACGGTTGATTAGTCAATCCAGTCAAACTCAGAAGTACAGTTTTATTTACAAAAGTAAAAACAACAAAATGTCATCGCGAGCAAGAAAAAACGATCCACCCAATATGTAAGCAGGCTAGAAATTCAGAGGTTGTGCCATCATTGTGATGTAATATAGCGAAATTCGGACGGGGATATTGTTAAGAATAATATTCTAATGACTTTGATAGAGGGAGGGATAGAAATTGGATTGAGAGGACATTGTGGTGTGGGGCACAGACGAATGAAAATGTGTTAAAGACTTATTTTGCAGAAGTGAAAAACATAGTTATAGCTGAGAACCAATGAGCATAACATTAATAAGATATTTTGTCTGAGGGAAGGAAAACAAAAATATGAACGGAACGGGAAAAGAAAACATAAAATTCAGTAGGCCTCCTGCATATTTCAACCATCTCGAAATCCGAAGCAACGATTGACAAGAGATGGCGTCGTTCTATGTCTTGAAGAACACTAATCTCTCAATCTCTCTCCTGTCTCTCTATTCCCGACACGGCCTTCTTAAACGTCTAATGGTTTTGTTTTCTTCATTTTTGCCAAGTAAGTCATACAAAAATCTAAAAACAATCACTTCAATGCATTTGAAAACGTGTAAAAAATAAACATCAAGCGTCTTTTCATCTTTAACTTTTAAAATAAAATTGTCCATTTTCATGTATGCATTCTTCGAAACAACACAGTGCAGAACAGTTTTTTCATATCTAAAAGTCGCCAATCCATTAAAAATGGTATGTTTGAATGATTCTGATCAAAATTAAGTTCATCTAAAACTCAAATAAGAATTTTATTTCGATTTCAACTCCTTATTGCCCTTACCACCCTACACACACATACTCATACAATAGTTCTCTCTTTCTCTCTCTCGCTTTCCCTTTCCCATTCTACATAACTATCTGCATATTAATTTTGACGGACAGTCATAATACACAATTTATAAAATCACATGTGTTCGCCAGTCTTTTTCTCTTTCTTTTCTCTCTCCACATGTTCCACAGATGTGAACTGTTGCTTCGTTGTTCCCACCCATAGACTATAACAGTCAAATCTATTGTGTGGAAGAATCCTGAGTTCTGTTGAAGTTCCGTCATAACAATAGGTGTTAGAAAGTAGTGTAAAATCATATATTATCTGGCAATCTATTCCAATTCTTCCTCTACCAGCTTACTCTTTATTACATATGCCATTTAAATCTTGCAATTTTTAGTTCATTACAATCATATTTCTTCTACTCCACCTATAATCCTGTGTAATCCTATATTTGATGTGTTGTTATTATTGCCACCTATTAGTCATTTACATCTAATTTGTATAGTCGAGCCTAAATGGAATGGTTGGAGTCTATAGTAACTATATATAAAGCGCCTTTTTTGTTGGTGACTGATTTGTATAGAAACAGTTAGACCTACATGCATACGGGCAAATCCTGTAAACAGGCATGCCCACACTAAATATCAAGTTTCAATACCAATTTAAAAATCACAAATCGTTAAATAGCTACCACTAATACCGCATGAATCAAAACAGAGAGAAACAAATGTAATCAATTCATTTCTGTACCGCATATATGATGTTTGTCGACAGAAGTGTGGGTGGAATTTTTATTTAATATCCGCCAACATTGAAAATGTGTCATTATTGACGCGTATGGTGTCCTTGAATGACCAATCAGTGGGTGAAATTTCGATTCACGTCAACGTCAAACCCAACAAAAAAAAAGGTCGAACTCTCAGAACACATTAGAATAGATTTTAGATATTGAAGAGATATAGAAATTTGGAATATAATAAAGAGGGCACGTACGGTTGCCATGGTTTTAAGTATTGACTTACAAGAAGACCGAGTCTATCTCAAGGAAAATGAAAATGGTTTTTCATGAGAAATAAATATATAGAGAGAGAGTGAGAGAGAGAGAGAGAGATGTCAAGCAAATCATTAAGAAACATTATACAAATTAAACGAAAATATGACCCAAAATATGATATGCAAATTATTAAACAGTGGAAGAGGGTTACTAGTTTATAACGCATGGCTGATAGACAAATATGAGTAAGTACGTTGTTTAAAAAAATGAAATATTAATATTACCGCACATGTCCACTTTAGGAGTGACGGTCAATCATAATGGTCATCATTCTATTTCAGAAGGGAGAACAATATGCGCTTGTCTTTGGGGCTAAATATAGAGGGTGGGAGTATTGAGGAGAATAGTATGACGTCTACCAATTAATCAACGGGAGGTATTCAGTAAGACGTTCTCATGGGAAAACCAAACTTTTTAATTGCTCTGAACAGTAAAGATTTTGAAGGAACTATGTAAATGTCATCATCATTTTTAATTCGTGTGTTAATTTTGTTTGATTGACAGAGGTGATTGACTCCGAATTGTGCAAAAATAATCGCATTCTTAAAAATATCTGTATGGATTTAATTTTTTTCCCAAGTATTAATAATATTATGTGATGTATGTGCGCGAGTGCGCGTGTGGGTGTGAGCGTACGTGGAACAAAACCTAAAATGGTTGTCGATTCATAACGAGTGGGACTAACACTATAGGAATAGGAATAACAAAAATAGGAAATACGTGTTCTAAGAGAAAGAGAACATGAACAACTGAACAAAACAAGAGAAATATTCAAGAATGTGGTGTAAAAAATTACAAATTCAAAACTGTTTAATAAAGGTTTTTGAATGAGCTATATAGACGAAGATGGGAGAGTAAGTTCTTTGAAATGGGGAAGGAGGTGGGGTAAAAACATCTATCAAGAATCAGTGGTCCTCTACAAATCCCGCCTCTTGGCGTGTTTGTGACGTATTGTTTTGTAGTAGATTGAGATTCTGGGAGAAGAGGGTGAGGAAAAGGGATCACTGGGGGCTTGGGTATTATGTTTGGAAAAGATTTGGAAGGATAAATGTCTTTTTCATGTCGCAGAGTGATTGGATAAAAGTGTTAAATGCTCAATTTGGTCGCCAAGAGGCCTGAAACAATGACTTTGACAGCTGCCCGATTGTACAGCTTTTTTTTTCCCCGTTAAACTAGACAGAATTGTATATAATTTGGCATTTTGTTGATCACTCTTAATCGGTACAACATTCTGCTGAAAACATATCTTTAATTTCCTATCAGCCATCAGATTTTCAATTTTTCTTCATCAACCCACACTTCTTGATTTGTGACGGTTTTTAAGGCAGGAGGATGAGAATAAAGGGGAGCTTGATAGTAACAGTATAGTACTACTGCAGTATTATACATGTATATAAACAAAACACCCCTCTATATCTACAAAAATGGGAAAATATTTTGTAGTACTGATTCAAGTTTGTTGACAGTGATGTATAGGCCTACTCTTATAACCATTATAAGATACCGATTCTAGCTGCTTCACATGTCCAGAGTTATGATCCAGATAGTATTTTTATTACTTTCTTCTACGATTTACCGAGTAGAAACTTCTTCAGGAGTCATTTTCCCATGAGATTGTACAATATACATCATAAACACGCCCACGGTAGGACATCCAGTTATCGTTAATTTCTGCTGAATAAAAGTCACTTTTTGGTCTGGAAATTGGTGATTTCCACTAGTTGACGTGCCAAGAAAGTGATGGTTTTAAGTATCTTCTAAATATCTTACGATTCACCGTATACCAATGGCGTTATAGGAAGAATGGTTACTAAGTAAGTTAGGTGTGCATGTTCAAAATTTAATTTCGCCTTCTATCATCCTACACTTGTGACGTATAAGGAAACCTTTTATTTTTTCATTTTCACCCCTTCGATCGTAGTATTGTAATATTGATTAACTTCTTATTTCAAAACCATGTATAAATAGGATAAACATAATGGACTGATACTAGAATAAATAATCACACATGTGATAATAACTCACTGAATTGCTATTTTCTCTAGTACTTGACATCAGAGGGTTGCTTTTCATTTTCACCTATTACAAAAATAGTGCCCTCAGCAGCTTGCCTCAGCAGAAAGCGGCCTACAGAATAAAGAGGTTTTTTTCCAAAAAAAAAAAAAATTGTCGGCATTAATAGCCTTACACCATCTCTATGTATTTGCAATATTTTGGAATATTCCCTTCTTCGTGTGGGGTATTATGTTAGCATTAGTGTTATTCATATAATTATTATCTCTTGTTAATGCTTAAATAACGTTATTCAAATTATATTTTGGAAGTGATAATTCTTTTGAAATCTTCTTTTAAGTCAAATCGTAGGCTCGTGTGTAAATATAACTCCCCATTATGAGTATCCAGTTGTAAAATGCTTAATAACTAAAGGGAAGCAATAATTAAAAAAAATATTTTTAAAAGCCATAAAAAATGAACGAGTATAAACAAACAAACAAACAACTGTTTAAAAATATATAGTTGAATTTGTTTTCACAATAGAGCTAAGCGTAAGGATTTGTCTGAATATACTAGTATTTAGGTTTACCCATTCTCTAACTCTACAAGATATAGGAATTGGTCGTCTTCTTAAAGCATTAAGGTCCAGATTACTTACAAAATGAGTCTGAGAAGATAATAAGACTTCTGGCGTCGAAAAGCGAAACCGCAGAGCCTTTGGGCGCCGAGACACAGGCGGAGTGAATCGACACACCCTACCCTGTACCCCCATTATGTCATGAACAGGCATCTTTTCAAGTTATCTACATTAAGGAGATACCTACAGTGAAGAAAATTGAGAACGGAACCTACATATAGCACTGCTTCTGTAGAGTTCTAACGATCAAACTAAGTATAAAATCAAAGTGACTGCAACGCTGGAATACTTTCAATACATGTTTTTGGTAAACTCGATCGCTTCATTTTTGCCGAGTCTGTAATACATTCTTGAAGCGTGGATAATGAAGTGAACCATCCTTTTGACGTAACACATGGTCCTCATGGAGAATGTATTCTATTTCTACAGCTTGAGGTAAGAACTTTGATCATTTCCAATTATTTCATAACTATTCTTACATCTTTTCGTCAAAATATTTTAGACAAACGATGCAATAGCAGTGTTGGAGTCTGTTTTTGACTTGAGGAAGAAAATTAAGATTTATTTGATTAAAAAACTTATTAGAGCAAAGTATTTCGTTCGTATAGATGGAGTGGAATTTTAAGTTTTGTTTAGTGTAGGATAGGAAAAATTGATTAGATTAGCAGTCGTTATTGAAACATAGATTTGAAATTTTTATTCATTTTGCAACATCGACAAAGTAATTGAAAACTAATCATATCAAATATGTAGTTGTGATAATTGTATTAAACTTTAGGTGAGCTGCTCGTGAATACGCAAAGATTATCAAAAAAGACTACTCGGAAACCGATGAAATTTTAAAATAAAAGTTGGTTCAAAAACCCGGATGTGCAGATAAAATACAGAATTTATTCCTCGACAATATTATCATGATTCTATAAGATCCTAAAGATTTTTTTTTCTGCAACCACCTTGTAATTAAGGTAAAGCTGTGAATATCTTCTTCATTAACATAATAAAACGTTGCTTGTATAGGACGGTGTATCTTACGAGGCTAAGTATCACTATTTCGAGAAAAAAAATATAATTAGGTATTCGATACAAACACAATAAACATTATATTCTAAATTTGCCTTTGTCTCCTTGGCGTTTCATCGATGAAAACCATCTTAATTTTAACCTCGATCTGTATCTGTCTCAGTGATATGATATGCATTTTGACGGAGCATTAAACGAAGCAAGCCGCCTCGGCTCAACCCTCTATTAACATCCATCTTTCATCTCGTCTCCTCCCCTTAGCCGCCGGCGGGTGAACATCTTCGAATCGCCTCTCATCTCTCCATCGCAGATGATGCATCCAGAGGAACGGGACCCAAGCATGCAAGAGGAGTACAGAGGCGGCAAGTTATGTCGTCTCAAACTTGGCAAGGTATTAACTTTGATTCGCTCTAAGCCGGCATCTTGAAGCTGCATACAGCTTACATCTAAAACATAAGTCTTTATTTGAAAATTAACGTGGAAATTGTGTTTATTTTACTGTTATGATGCATGCTGAACTAAACTTTGGGCAGTTTATTGAGAATTCTGATGACGGAAAATGCAAACACGAAAAAAAAAAAATATATATATTTTGAATTTGTCTATCATAATGAATGTCTAATGATTTCTGTATCATGCTTGGTATACATTTTTCATCGTCTTTAAATAGCAATTAAATAGAAGTTTCACTTTTCCTGTCTTTTGATCGAAAAATCTGTCCACCGAATGGCACAAATAAAATCACATTTTAACATAATAACAGGAAATCTAACTTCCTAATTATCTCTCCCCGTATTTGTCAAAGGGACGTAAATTTGGGTTAGGAAGGGCTTAAACGGATTTCAAAAGTATTGAATAAATCATTTCGTTGTAATCAATCCAATGTGAAAAAAAGTCAAAACAAAACCAAAGACAGATGAACATAAGGGCAAAACTTCAAAAAGATAGATTTTTTAATGGCGTCACAGGGCTCCTTCAAATAAAAGCGATTGTAGAACAGAAAAGAATCTACCCTGTTAAATAAATGTTGTTTGTATTGGATAAATGTCCTGCAGAAGGATGTTAAATGGTCCTCTGTTTTTATTAGAAATTTGATTGGGTTGAAAGAATTTCGTCTACGTGAATCTGATTTCAAGCTTTTATATAATATGCTACCAGTTCGTAAAAATCTATTCTAGTGGGGTTTTCTATACGATGACCTTTGTTTAAAATTCAAAGAAACTGAAGATGTTGTTCATGCTTTCATTTCATGTAAGGCAAACGAAACCTGCTGTGAATATTTAAAGGATTTAGTTTGACATGTTTTCAATCTTAAAATAGAGATAGATATTGTTTTCTTACTCAAGATAAATTCGCAAATCGAGATCGATTTAATAATAACGATTGCTTTTTGGTCTATTTATAAAATTATTATTTGTTCGTAATGAGTATGGGTATGATATTTTTTTTTGAAGAGCTTTGAATTTTATTTGATTTATTTAAGAGAGAAATGACTAACAGAATAAAAATAAATGAACATTTGAAAGTGCATATATATGATATTTTCTGCGAATTTGCTTAGTTATATTTAATCAAATATATTATGTGTATTATTGATATTCCATTGTTTTGCTAAATTGTAAGTAAAATTAAGTTATTGTTTGAATATTGAATAAACACATCATATTAGAGGCAAAGAAAACACAATAATGCTGGAGCTGATAACTTCTTCTCAGTGGTGCTCCTGGTACTTACTTACGTAGACATTGTACCCCGGCTAGCTAGCTCCAATTTGGGCGCTCTGATCAGTTCAGGAATCCCTTTGCTATATATAGGTGATACTCCTGGGTTGAAAGAGACATCTTTCGATGAAACTACATAGATACTCCCTGTATATAGGTCCATGCTTAAACCATGGACTTACTAGACATGCTTAAACGTGGGAAAGGGCGCAGTTATAGGTCCATGGTGATACACTCACAGATGCAAGACCCAAACACGTATCTCTCTCTAAAAAAAAAAACGTCAATCCAAAAATCTAACCACCACGGTATTTATTTAACAAAAAAGTCTCATGTGGTAATGAAGATCACTGTCTTGATAACTGGCCAAAACTATCTTTAGTCTTCAGTAAAAGATGTGTATAAATCTTTTTTTCTTTACAATTTGTCTTTAAAAATGTGATATTTGTAGGTTGCCTAAATCATGAAAAGGAATGTATATCAGTTTATTTGTAATGTCAGTCTTTAAAACCATGTGTAAGTTACATTTTGAACGGTGAGGTTAATATACGAGACAATTTACTTTGTTGTTATTGTTGTTGTTGTTTGATATTTGTAGGGTTGAGATGACGGAATATCATTAAAAGAAGAACAACAGCAACAAGAGACTACGGAGCCAAATTTTCTTACATTGACATAATACCTTATACCCTACATCCATCTCATTGTCATTATCATCATCTACCTCCGTCATCCTCCTCCTCCTCGTATTCATCTCGATGAAGGCATCTTCTAAGCAAGGACCACCCTGGCTGTTCTTTATGACGTCACAATCAGGTTGAGTGTCCTAACAGACAGCTATTGGAGATCGATTGATTGCCAGACATGATATCTTTGTTTTTTCCTCTTCAATTTCTTTTGATCTGTTTCTGTTTTGTTGACAGTGTGAGAGTTCATATACCTTTTTCTCTCGCGTCATTTCAGCTTAGCAATGAAGGTCAAATCCAATCTTGATATCTTCTAGCTAACCATCAATGACAACACAAAGGCACAGACTATGTCGAAAATCAAAAATCGAAAGTTTAGTAAGAATTACGCAAATTTCTACACATTTCACTACTGAAATTGAATAATAGCATTTTGATTACCGTAGCATTTTGATAATTTCGTCAATATCGAAAAAGACATTAGCTGTAAAAGATATATATAAAAAAAGAGGGGTTAAAAGATATCGAGAGGATGAGCTACTCGTCCTTATAAAATAGGGGACAAAACAGAATTGGAATCTGCTGTTGTCGGTGACGCATATTTCATTGATATCTAATCGTCAGAAAGAAAGCTATGAATGGAAATAATAATATTCGATGGCTTTCAGTGAGATACAAAATATATTCATTGTCATAGCGAGAGCAATATATTCTTGTATCACACGAAAGCCATACAATATTATTATTATTATCTTTATCAGGCTGGCTAGCGAAATAACAAATTCGACTTCTGATTTTCGATAATCAAGCAATAATATCGACAGTTGAAGTTCCCGGATGACAGAGCAATACGAAAACATTATTGATCTGTCATCCGGGTAATGCCCTAAAGATATTATATACACTGATTGATTGTACCACTTGGAAGCCTTATAGATAATAATAAATCACGTCCACCTATAGAATATAGCGTGAAAGGGCTTCTCTTCATCAGCGATATCTTCCCATGTCCGACCATGATGTCAGAATAATTTGTTTAGGCATCAATTTCATAGCACTGGTAAGGGATGAAAAAATTAATCAAGCTTTACAATTAGAAAAGGAAGGAAGTACAGATGAATGTTTTCCCTTGCGTGGAATCTAACAAAAGAAGATTGAGCGACAAATTGTAGAAAATAAAGCATACTATATTTAATTCCCACGAATATCAAGAAAATATACATGCAATTAAAGCAATGTATATTCTCACAAGGCCACATTAAAAAGGTATCACACAAGGGGTGTAACAATTAAGCGATCAATTTCTTTCAGATGAGGGGGTCAGATAGTTTATTGTATGGGTCGGTCGTGATATGCCCGAAAATTGTTAATTACGTGATTACAATATGATTAGATCATTATCTTTGTGGAGCGATATCAAAGATATTTTAATTGTGATTTACATTTCAAATGAACTGAATCAAATTAAAATTTATGTCATATCCCAATTTTAAGCAATCTGTTTTGATTCTTGTTAAAATTATGTGGTTGCTAGGGGGATGTTATCACCTAACCAATCTTCACATTTAGCCACAACCACAACCTCAGGTGGAACGGAGTTTCAACTCAAGCTCTATTTTTTGGTCAAATCGTTGGTCACTTCCTTAGATGACCTCAAGCTACACGACCAACAATGGAATGGACAGAATGACCATTTGACCTTGACTTACTTCATTCTAAGACAGGTCAGTGGACGGATATAGGTCAGAGACTATTATCAACTATTAGGATGCATATTGTAATCATTATAGTCCCTTTAATCAAAGAGGAATCTGTTCTTTTAATGAGGTGTGATCGGGCGGGGGCGGGGCATGTAGGGTGGGTGCGTCTTCTTTTTGTTGAGGAGTCAATGTCTATTCGCGAGACAGTGCGGTCCGAGAAGCAATTTCAAGAAAAACGAATAGTTATTGAAGTTTAAAATATCCTTTCCATCATTCTTTTCAAAGATTGGTCAAATGTTTGAATGTTATAACATTGAAATTAAAATTACTTCAGACAACGTATGCTCGGAAACAGAATCTAATATCAACACCATCAATACCAAACCCATCATGCTTTTCTCTCTCTCTCTCTCTCAGAAAAAAGTCATATTATCTTACCGGTAATCATTCACGCTCATCACTGCCTCTGTCGTAGAAAGGTTCTCCGAATCAAAAACACAAAATATGAGAACCAATTTAACAACACAATGCATGTTTATTCAACAAAACTTCAAATACTGCATAAATTTGTTTAGAATACAAAAATATAGAAATTATAAACAATAGAACATTAGAGATTGATATCATTTCATGTATCACGGCTACGATAGAAAACGGCTACCATCCCCATAGTATCTTAGCACAAATAAATAATATATTTCTGTTGTCGTATCTGATTGAGATTGAAATCTCTACTTTAACATATAAGTCATATTCAATGTTAATAATTGTCATCAGTTCTGTCAAAATGAAGCAGTAAGGCGATCGAGTCAAGAGAAGAGAGAGGGGTGAATTGCCGGCATATTTCGGAATGAATCAACTCGGGGAATCAACTTGCACGCCATTACTGGCGCTTTGACATTCACCCATCCCTGTCTCTTTCTCAGTGTATTTTCTAGTTTGGCGTTAGCATCTCAACCCTACGCGAATTACATCTGGCTGGGACTGAAATATATACTGTCAATACGTATACACAATGAAGACATTATTAAATAAACACGTCCAAACAGCGAACCCGTCCCGTTTCGCCCCACTTCCACCCATCCAATTTCGCGACCGGTCAAAGTCGTATTGCTCTTCTTATTTTCTTGTCTCCTGTTTTAACAAAATAAGTGAGATCAGATGAGGGAGAGAGGAACATCGTAAAAACAGCTTTTGACATTTAAAATGTCAGATTATTCACAGGTGCAGCTCTCATCAACTTTTCATATAAATATATCACTACAGGGTGTTCCATTAATGAGCAGAATGAAGATTACCTGATCAGTACACAAAGCATACTAATATCTCTTTAGCTCTAATTAGGGTACAGCTGCATTGGAGGAGTATGTAAATAAATTGGAAGTGTTTATTTCGTAATTTACACGAACATGTAATTAAGTGCAATTTAACAAAAATTGTATGAAAGTTCTGAAATTGTGATCCCCAATGGCCACGTTTGAATTACCGGCTAGCGCATACATTTCAGGGTATGAAATACTGATGTAAATGCTGATTATATGCTAGTATTCCAAGTAGTGCAGAATCCCATATTTAAAAAAAAATGATAAGCAGACAATGTACACACAATCTTCCGAGTATGATAACATCCTCCCTATTTTCATGCAACACCCTGTAGTGATGGTATCTGTGTGTTTGTTCTACAGAGGGGAATGGCCTGGTATTTCAAGATCAATGTCATCTGACATACTTCCACCTCTATTTGATGGGAGAGGAGATCTCTATACCCTCTACACAAAGGAAATACTTCATAGACAAAATGTCTACAAATAAGGATCAATTATGGTTGGCAAACCATGCAAATATATTACATTTTGGGTATTTTGATGCTGCAGAAAAAGAAAAAAGAACTTAAACAATAACAAAAATTAATGCAAATAAATGTACCTAAATATACACTAATTGGTTGGTATTTTTTCTTGAAGGATCAAATGATACAAACTTGGAAGCTTTATAATAATACAAATATAAAAAAACCAAACTATATCTAAAAACACACAGGTAAGTTTACATTAGGTCATTTAGCGACGGAATAGTTTCATAAATAGGTAAAGGCACATATGGTCAAGTTTTGTTCTGAAGGCATCACTTGATATTGTTTCACACACACATTAAGGTTGGAAGAGAAGCCTCATGAGAAAGCACACACAAAGACCAAATAACATTTTCTGGAAGACTATCAGCTGACCATTTCTCTGTCAGCTCACAATGGCCCAAGGGATCGGTATCTTTTCTAATACAAGACAACCAGGTACTTACATTTTACCTGTAGGCTGAACTGATAAGCATAAACTGCCTGCATAGTTTGGTTATAAAGAGTTACAACAGCTACGACTCAGGTAACACAACCCACCCCTCTTCACCACCCGATGACACCAACTGATAAGACATTTCTTTCATTCATGCATCTATCAGTATCACCAAATTACAGCACAAATACTCACAAATGCCATATCCACAGTATCGTATGTACATGGAGGTGTTCCCTTAACCAGGTATGTTGATAGGTGAATATGATACAGGTAGATTGGAGATATAAATTCTTAACTTGATACAATGTCAACATGTTATATAACTACTACAAACACTTTGTAACATGTTTTTTATGTTAGCAATTTAAATCATCCATTATATCCCTTCTGTTACATATTCATATATTTCTATACATATTTATAGGTTTATTAACATATCTATATGTTTATATACATATCTATATATTTATATACATATTCATATGAATTTATCTGTACAAAAGACTGTGTTAAAAACAAAAGAATGATACATATACGATTTATATAATACTGGTAGAATTGTGGAAGAAAACAGAGTAAAATGAATATTTCACACACTAACTCATTTGGAATGTTCAAACATTTCTTTACAGAGAGACTTAATTTGTGTTATATATAGAAAACAAAAATACACTACACTGGCAATTTACATTAAAACTTGAAATATATAAGTTATATATACACTTCTTAAAAAACAGTAATTATAATACAATATATACATTATAATGCCACCTTAGTCATATATCTTCATTCTAAAACAATCTTTACAAAAGCTGCATTTTAGTACATGTACACTTCTTAACAAGCATTTAATATCTCATACACTTCTACAATAGTTCTACTACAAAAACAGAATTAAACAATGTTCAGTCAAAGCTATGCTTCATATTTCAGATCATTCAGTTTTTAAATCTTTGGTTATCATCAATAGGACGGAATGCAATATTGTGTAATAATACTTTGAGCAAGAATAATAATATTACCTAAAACGTAAAATAGAACCATGAAAAATGTCACTTTTGTATTATATGCTTCTCAAATATCTGTACCTCGAACATGCATGTAGAGGAAGAACTTTGAACCAAATAGATGACAGAATTTATGGAATTTAGATTCATTTAGGGTTTATTTATTATTCTTCTCTTGTCAGTCGTTGTTAGGATGCCTAAAACTGTTGGCAGACGGGCAAACATTCATCAGGTACCCCGACAGAAACAATATACGCTTCTTCAATCAAGATAATATATTGGATGGTTTACCTGTCACTCAGAGAGAGAGATTACACTGCAAGGGTAATGATCTCAGTGGAATGCAAGATAGTTAAGTCTTACATTCCCAGAGATTTAAGAATGATACCAAGCCAATTTTTCAAGTGAAGCTTCTCCGTTTAACGCAAAGAAGGACATTTCAAGACAATACTATGTGCCGAAAATAATTTTATCAGGCTTATCCACAATGCTAAGTCAAAATTTTCCTTCTCATTATTGATTACCCATGTGATAGCTAAGCTAACACTTAGTTCCGGTTTGAATTGTCACTTGACCTAATTTTTAACTTATCACAATTTTATTTCTTTAAACTGACTATCTCTCTACAAATGTTAAATCTAATAATTGTTTCTTTGTGAGGATATCTCTGCACATTTCTGCAATTGACCAATTCTGTAAATAAATAGACTTTTAATTTAGTCACCGTCTCTTTCATTGACTATGTATTTATTTGGGTTAAGCGACTATCTCACTTGTTTACTATACATTTTGTAGATAGCTTGAAGCCTGGCCATAGCCTCTTACATTATCTCTGTTCAATTCTATATTTGTTGTACCCTTTAGCAACTTTGTAAATAGTTTAAACTTATAAACTTATTGATTGTCTGGTATAATGAATATCTCTTAGTAATCCACTCTTTCACTGAATGTCATCCTTTTCACTGGCTATCTCTTAGTCACTTTTTCTTTTACTGACTCTTAGTCACTATCTCTTTCATTTACTATCTCATAGTCAAAATATCTTTTATGGGCTATCTCTGTCGATATCTTAAAATTCTTCAAGCCTAGTCATTGTTCTTCTCATTGACTGTATCTTAGTCATTATCTCCATCATTGACTATCTCTCAGTCAAAATCTCTTCTTTTTTTTTTTACTATCTCTGTGGATATCTTTAAGCTATGTCGTTGTCTCTATCACTGACTATCTATGCATGAAGTTCAGTCATCATCTCTGTCATGGGCTATCTATACAACATCTTTGAGCTTACGGTAGTCATTGTTTTCTCTCTATGACTATATCTTAATTGCTATCTCTTTCATTGACTATTTGTGGGTTGATTCCACTCTCATCTCCTGGTTTAAGAGGCGGAGGGCTCAAGTCCCAGATCCTGGCTGTTTTGTCTTCACTACAGCTCACAACTCTTCCATGAGAAACCTTTAATAAAAAATAAAAGATTAAATGATCAATCAACTTATATATCAACACACTCACCACTACTTAATTTACCAATAACAACGATTCAATACAATATTAATCATCATATTCCTCTATTATTAAAATATATAAAACTAGGATGGAAATTTAAATCCAACATGATTGATAATTTGTTTCATAAAGCTCTATTTCGAAGCCTTCCATTATCCTTAAAACATTCTATAGTTCCTACTGATTAAGATCATATGGTTATGGTCAGGTAGCGTTCACTCTGCAAAATGATTAACTGTTTTGAGGTGTTCATTGAAATATATTGTGGTTGGGTTAAACCATTCAAACAAATGGAACTTATATCTCACCTGAACATCTCTAACAGGGCCACGATGGCCTTGGAGGTTTCTCACACAGGTCATTGAATCTAGGACCCACTCACCAATAGAGCCATTTCTATACGACACAAAAGATGAAACGTAAAGAGTATGTTTATAAAGGGTATGGTAATGATACAAGAATTAAGGTGAAAATGCACAGTTCAACCATTCAAAGCAAAAACATGTATTTTTTCACATGTTCGCTAAGAAAATCACAAATGTTTCCATCAAAGTTATATTCAAAGCACGAAGCTGAGAGACAATGATAATGAAGGAAAAAAAATGAAATCATTCATCCAAAATAAATTCACAGCTTGTAACCCAAATGACAATATTGTTTAACAGTGGAATAAAAATAGTGTAAGTATATACATGGAGTGATTATACACATGATTATTTCATTTTATAGACCAAGAAGAAAAATGTTTGAGTAAAATAAATTTGTATTTAGCTATAAATTTCAAGCATAAAGTATATAAACATTGATTCAGCAAAGTGCAGTCAGATATTGGAAAACCCAGATGGATACATGTAGAATGCAATCATACATTAACAAATAAAAGATTGAGAGAAGCAAAGATTCTCACAAAGAAATTGAACTCTACCAAGTTGTGGTTTGAATGTTGTGACTGCTTCCCTCTCTGTTGGATGTATAGCTGGGAGAGGAAACAAGTCTACGGGCCACTTTCCTCTGTAACGCAGGAGGAGGGATGGGGTAGAGGGTGTTTCTTATAAGAAAACTAAGGCACAAAGCAGGAGTAGGCTAATCAAAACTCAGACAGGAGAGGACACTATCAAGGAAATTGGTTGCTGGGCCAAGAATGACTTTACAAAAAATGAAGAAAATCTGGAAAATTTAGCATGTCATTTTTAAGGATTTTTATTCTTCTTCATATAAGAAACTTCCAATGATATGTTTCCTAGAAATAATGCAAAACTCTGACCATGAGAAAGATAATTTTAATGTAATATCCTTATTTACCCAGAGTGCTAACATCCAAAAAACAAGAGACTCATGCTGACATTGAACAGAGGTGAAGTAAACCATAAAATCATTAGCAGGTGGGTGAAAGTAAAAATTATTTCAATTTCTTTGAAGAAGCGAATAAATAAGAATATGTATAAAGAGATAATTATGATAATAATGCTACTATTAGCCTACTATACATAATTCAGTTGGATTCCTCTGCTTTAAAAAACACCAAATTCTGAATAAAATTGTTCTGATTGACAGTAAAATTTGACACCCATTCCTTTACCACTTTTTATAAGTCTATAATCAGTTTTGATTTTGAAATACACAGAGAAATCAGACACAATTTTTGTGTTTTGTTTTATATTCACAATCAGAGATACAAGGTTGAAACGAATGGTATTTCAGGAGTAGGCTCAAAATATATGTTTTGATAACAAAACATTGATGATCCAGTTAAATAATCACCTTTCATTGAGTTATCATATTCATTTGTAGTACAACAATGCAAAACAGCGACTACCAACTTATAATAAAAATGGGCTCTTGAAAAAAAGAACAAAAGTAGGATATAGTTGTAACTTAATGTGCCCTCAAAAAGTGGGTTCCCAAAATAAAACAAAGTACTGCAGTCAAACTGAAGTCATACTAAACAAAAAAGTTCATTGAAAAGAGAAAGAGAAAAAAAGAAGTGATCCATGGCAGTTGTTTCCTGTCACTTCTCACATCAAACTCTAATTCAGCTCACAGCAGCTCATCCCAGCCTATACATGCTGACAAGAAGCCAAAAACTCAATTGGTAATCATTTGTACATACATGGAATCAGAGCAATTCAGATGTGTACAAACATGGCACATTACAAACGATCACGCAATCCATATCCGACAGCTCCCGTTTCTTGATCCGCCCGGCGCAGCGCTCAAGAAACCATAGCCGAAGAGGAAGGAGGCATCGTCCTGAGGTTTACCAGCCACCACTTGGCCCTCGTTTGTCTCTGACATCAAGACGTTGACATCGATTTGCGTTGGGCTTGCCTTCCCTCCCCAGGAGATCATTAAGAAACACTAGTGAAAATGTGGGATTTTTCTTGACAAAGAGGGCCCCCCTGAAACTTCAGAGGGGCTTAGAGACGAATTAGCAAAATGAATGGCTGCCTTGTTCTGGGCAGAAAGAGGAAGGAACAACAATATGTCCAGCACCTGCTGACGATGATGGTTGTCCTAAAAGTGACAGTTGTCCTAGATATTGGCCCTTGATAGTTGGTATATGACCACCCCTCCCACTCTACTAATCTACCCTTCTTCATGTCATTACGTTCTCTCCTTCCCTCAAGTCCGCATACATATTATACCACAGATTTCAAAAGCTGATCATTTTTACAGCTTAACAGATGATTTATTACACCACAGCACTTCCCTAAGAGCTATGATTACGACAACAAATTTGCATGATGTGAAATCTTGCACGATTTTCTCGAGAATCTTGGCCAAACAAGGAGAATTTGGTTAAAATCTATTTCATCCATGTCTTAAAATTCTCACATCAAAGAAGAATGAGTAATTGCCTTGCTGGAAAACTGACAAAGCGAAAACCGAAGAGTAAAAAAAAGCGGGGGAATATGATTTGAAAGACAGATGCAGATGTCATAACCGGTTAAGGGCTGACAAATGATATACAAAGAACATGCCCTCTATCTCCTTTTATAATACTTTCAAACTTTCATTTCTATCTTTATTTTTTTGCATGATATGGTTATGAAAATTTACTCTTTCTCTCTCTCTCTCTCTCTCATTTGCAATTTTCTACAACATTTTTTTGTGACTCAGTAAATACATCTTCATAACTTTGAAGGTAAAATGTATTCCTAAACCTATTAGACAGAATGTTTAATTCCTACAATATATGATGCCAAAACATATGTGGACCTTCTTTTGTAGATTTTTTTATAATCACTAACCCTAATCCCATCCTTTTTACAAATCTTTTATCTACAAGACTGGCATCTTATCAGCTATATGTATATACCTGTATACAGCTTCTACTAGTGAGTGATATTTGAGAATATTACTAACCCTCCAAATAAATGTTTGTGAATTTCCTAATGCTGAGCTGCCATTTCATACAAATAATGAAGGTGAAATTTCTCATTTCCCCTTTCTATCTGATCTGATCTGATCAAGTTAAATGGTGGAATGACTTTTTTTTTTCTTCTTTCTTTCAATATCTTCAGCAAGTATGGAAGATACTAAACAACCATCAGTGAAGAGAGAATTTCATGTCACATTTTGTTATTGTTTCTTCCACTCCACTGGTTTACACAAGATAAAGACAGGGTAAAATGGTAAAATTGGCACTATTCATGTTGATACCTTCTCTTGGCAAATTGTCCACTGATAAGTTGAGAATGGTTCAGATAAAAATTGTGAAGTCAAATGAAGAGTAATATTATATTGAACAGCCCACTTTGAGTTATTGTAATGACAATATAACAAAAGGGAAAATGAATTGAAATAAACATTATTTTCACATCATGTACCATACCAATGATGTAAGGTTTTTCTGCACCTTGTTCTATGTAATACCGCTTGAGGAAGAAATAGTCTGAGACATCACTTTTAATTCAGTGAGACGTCAGTCTTAAATGGATGAGTGAAGGGCTTGTGCATGACATTTCCAGGTGTGCTACTATGAACGCACCTTCATGCATGTACACGCCAGACCAGGTATTATCCTGTCAACGACACACCTTCGTCTTTCCAACAAAATAACCGAGAGGAAAAGAAGAAAAAAAATCGTCTAAGATGTCTCTTCCAATTGAGGCAAACGTCAGATGGGGTGATGGGCGACTGTCGGATCTATAGAAGCTAGTGTATCTGTCGTAGTGCATAACATTCCAGCATATTCATGGCTTAATGTAGCCACCATAAAGGCGGTCCTTATCCACCTCATGCCAAGGGGAGATGCATTGCTTCCGCTTGCTAGCCTGGCCGGGCTGGCAAAGCTTTCAGCAATATGCCTGCCTGACTGACTGACTGGCTGGCTGGCTGGCAAGCTGGTAAGCCAGCCATGTAGTTGAAGCTACCATGTTACTTGACTTGGTAACATTGGCTAAGGGGAGCAGTAGAAAGATGAGTTAAAGTAGATGGTAGAGAAGTAAAGAGCTAAAGATACATTGCATTCACTAAGAAGATATAAAGAAGAAAGACCGACAAATAAACAAACAGTCAAAGAAATGGAGAAATATACAGACGTACAGAAATATAAAAAAAATCCACATGTATCTTGCTGTAAAATGATATTAACCTGATAACTTCTGAATATTCTAATGTAGCTAGGTTTAATAAAGAAGCCATGCAGATCCAGTTCACAATTGGTTAAAAGCGATGCTTATGAATAGATAGGGGAGAAAGGGCTTTCAGATGGAAGGGAAAGGATAAGACAAAAATATATGGAAAAAATAATAGCAAAACAAATTATTTAAAAGGGGAAAAAGTGTGGGTTGGGATAACAAAAATCTAAGATATATTAACAAATATACTACTAAATCATCCTGGTCATCAACATACTCCACTCCCTACAATGCACTCCTCAAGTGTTACACTGAATGGAATTCTTGCTCATGACAATTCAATTGAATGTACTACTAGATGAAATCCTTTTTCTGAGTAACTGCAGTGGAGGACAAGAAAGGTAGGACACACAATAAGCCAAATGAAATTAATTCCTAGTTTCTCATCAACTACTCCCCCTTCTTTTTTGGTTTTGTTGTATGATATCTTTGTTCTGAAATTGAATACATTAGAGTCTGATGACATCTAGAGAGCAAGGTACAAAATCAAGAATATCATGCAATTTCATGATTAGGTTGAGCCTCTGAAGTGCATACACTAATGAAATGTAATTAACAAATAATGCTGTGTTCAAATTGACCCAATATTAGGTTTATGTACAGGAAATATATCATATACTAGATACCATGGATAACCCTACTCCTCATTTTCTTTCATATTCTGTATGGGAAAGAAAGGAATCATTTTTACTCAGCCTAAGAATAAAACGTAATCCTGTGATGTGCATAAGAGCATAGCGTGGAACATAAATAAAACATGGTATTGATATCAAGCGTGGTAACGTAATCCCATGATGATTAATGCAAAAAGTGTGGATATTTCTCAAGCCACATGTTGCTCCACATGAAATACTTTGTTGGCACAATATTGGTTGGTCTGTGGTACACCCAGCTAGCTGACCTTCAAGGTCTAACCGCAACACTTGTGACCTTCTTATACTCACTAAACACACCAACTCAATTCAATCATGCACAAACTGGTATCAATCGGAAGAAAAAAAGTTCTATAACAATAGGTAATTGACTTTGCCCTTGCACCAAAGTATAGATGACACACCCCTTTTACATGACATACATGTACATTTCGGAAAAAAAACAGTGTATGTCCCTGTGACTATTGAAACTGGGCTTCATGGATTCTTATTTTTTGGGGGGTCCAGCTTGATATCTAAAAAGTTTGTGTGCATGCATGGGGCCTATCATATTTCAAAGTGGAGGTGGGGGAGGGGGGTCTGAAGTTGAAACTAGGAGGCCCATGTGCATACACTAGGTATATACCGGTATTAGTTTTGAGCTCGGGTTTGAGCAAAGCAATTTTCTTCTATTATCACAACAAAAAATAGAACGCTGAGTAAAATAAAGGTGAAACTTTGTCATTTATCAAATATCATACCCTATCTATTAGGGAAAAGGGAGGAAACAACAGAGCAATAAGAGGATGTTAGAGTTTTCTCTGATGACAACTAGATTTAATTGAGATTTAGAGTTGATCCAATTAGTCTGCATACTAATTTCACCAAAAGGTTAACAGGAAGAGGTGATATAGGGGAGGATCAAAATTTCATATTAGTGAGACTTGCATCATTTGAGTACGAGGCATCCTACTGATCTATGATACACCAACATGAGACACACAACGATATTCAAATTTTGGCTTCATTTTCTTTACCAGTGCATATTTATTCATCCACAGTAACAATGAACTGCTTATTCACAAACAGTCAAAACTGCTTTAGTGACCACCTGTCTACAAAGACCACATGTTTTGTTTCCCTTGAAAATGGTGTCTCATTGAAACATGTACTAAAGGAACCTGTCTGCAAAGACCATCTGTCTACAATGACTACTTTTTGTGTTTCCCTTGTGTGGTCGTTATAGACAGGTTTTACTGTATATTGTTTAAAAGAACAATCAGTTGTTAGTAGCAGAAGATAGATGCAGAAGAAAATATACCATAAAGCAAATTTGAATTGTCTGAAAACTTAATAGACACTGTTAAACCGATAATTAAGATTTTAGATATTTTATATCAAAATCACAAAGAAATCCAAATAGATTGATAATGGCAATCAGAAGGTATAAATAATGGTAACAAGACATAAAAAGAGATCAAGTTCTGGATGAAATAAAAGTAGAATAGCAGGTGAAACTTACGCTGATGCTATGAGTATCTTGGTCTCCCTGTAGTCGACTGAGAAGAAAACTAGTTTATACATTGGTGATTCCAGGGCTTGGTAGGCTCGAGCCAAGGTGCCTTTGGTTCGGTTCCAGATCAAGAGACGACCAGTCAGGGTGCCTACCAGTATCTGATCATCCAGACACTGATCAAGGAAAGGAGTAGAGAAATAGAGTGGTATTACTATCCCATATATATTCACATGTACAAAAAGTTAACTTTGATGTATTAAAATGACTTGCATAAAAAAATTAACAAGAACAACAGAATAAGAAAAAACAATTTACAATGCATAAATTTGACTATAACTTGATCCAAAAAGTTTTCAAAGGCTCATAAAAACTCCAGAAATCTGTGTTCCTAGATATGTGGTCACTGGGAAGAAATCGTTTTTTTTATAGACAGGGGGTCACTTTGACAGGGGGCCAAAGTGACTCCTATCCCTGGTATAAATCTAGCGTGTCATGAACTTACCAGAATGGTTGTGATGTGGTCTTGTTTCTCATGCGTCATGTTCTGAAGACACTCCCCGGAGTCGACATCAGTCACCTTTAAAGATCTAGAAGAAAGAAAAAATGATGATAGTTCAGAAGCTAACACACAACATTTCTGATGAAGGATTGTCCTAAAGAAAAGAAAAGAAAAATGGTGTTTGATGCTGACATGGTACGGGCCTATCTGTTTCTACAGTATAGGGCAATTTCTGATCAAATCAGAATCTTTCAAAATTGAATGGTGACAACTTGTGTCTCCAAATTGTTGATTTTTTGCTTAAGAGGAAGAGTTGGGAAAGAAAGGTTAATTCAAAAATTGTTCAACCTGAACCAATTCCTATTGAGCAACAATTGCAACTGCTTTTTTGTGAATCAATGAGTCCTATAAAAACTGGAACAAAATTACTCCATGTGCTTTAATTGACACCAACTTTACAATCTGGCTTAAGGTTTTTTTCAAGATCAAATAAAAACATAGAAAAATGAAAATGATACTAATTTACCGGTGTATGTAAATGTTAAAATTTATGATACATTAATATACCCTTTGAATATGAATAGGCCTAAGCATTTTTGATTATTTAAAAATAAAATTCAAAATGAATTTTACTCTGCTAGTATGATAGATTCAGAAATTATAAAAGAATATGACAGGGATTACGTGATAATTCTATTCCCTGAAATATTTCTTCCTTTGCTATCTAACAGATTTTCGGCTAAATAAGGAAAGCATATTCATGAAGTCTTGTGTCGGATCAAAAGAATCCCCTCAGCTTTTAACACGGAAAGTAAACATAAATTATATATCATGTGTTTATTTCAATGGAATTCAATTTGCTAAGTAGCTAACCCTGCAATATGAACTATGACCTATGACCTAGACCATGGGTGCACCTGTTCTAAACTTCCTCAATGGCAATACCCAAAGAGCTAATGACTGATCCAAGCCCATAAAATAACGAATCCCCATGGCCTAGACCTCAGAATAAAAATGAAAGCAAGATAAAATGTGTGGTGAAAGGAGAAAAGCAATAACAATGAAAACTCTAAAGTATTCAAAAGAAAGGAAGACTTGGAACAATGAGAGTGATGGAGAAGAGGAAGAGAAAGACAAAGGACAGGGCAAAAAGAAAAATGGAGCATCAATGCCATGGTTAGCTGATAATAATAAGATTGTTATAAATTCTGATATGTTCTTTTAAGAGAATATCAAAACAAAGTATGTTAAAAGAGCTTTTATAAATCTACTTTGATTCTTGGACGATTAACAAGCTTCAAAATACACTTCCTCTGTTAGGGCTCATTTAAAACTTTCAACCTTTCACATTTATCTCCCAGAAGCAATGAGGAAATGAAATATTAGGAGTAGTATAAATATGTAATAATACTAGGAGAAGTTCTAATAATGATAATTCAATATCAATTCAAATCAATTTCATTTTGCAAAATCAAAATCAAAATATACAATGTAATAGTAAATTTTAACTATGTTTACAAAGGTTATATGCGGGGCTTTCCACGAAGGATGCGTAAACCTGTGAAAATGGATCGCCCAGATAATAATATGCAGTTCTTGTATAGCACATATCACATCATGATATAACGTCTCAATGCACTTGCAAAGGAGTTTGGATATCATTACCTAGGCCTTAGCTGCAGCAACCATAGCTCTGAGCGCATTCAAGGAATGAATCCTACCAGGCCGTACCCACTTACATCACCTGGGTCGAGTGTGGCAATAGTGAATCAATGTCTTACCAAAAGACATTAGTGCCACAGCAGGATTTGAACCCCATATTACCTTGTGGTTCACAGTCCAGAGACATATCCACTCGACCACAACACTTCTAGAAACAAAATCAACGCCCTGCAAGGTTTTTGTTTGTTTTCGTTCTGGAAGGATTATGTTTCTCAGCCATATTCAATCATATTAAAGTAAGCTTTATGAACTTGCTATTGAATGGTTAAAGATAAACTTTAGTACTGGTAATGCCATTGCATTGTGAAAGAAAAGGTGTGGAAAGGATCAGAAACAGTTGATCATGTAGCATGTAAGTATTGGTGTGCATTGCAAGGGTCTGGAGTCATCAAAATCATAATAAATTTGACCGAGTCTTGGTAAAGTAACAAGTACTTTACACAGAAAGCTATATATGGGACAACACACAAGGTGTTGGGGCTGGTACTACCTTGATTTCCTTGTCTTTCTATGCTCATTACTCAGCCAGTATACATTTTCTTCCAAAATTGTTTGGCACATGTTATTCATTTGTAATCTTGAACATTCAGTGTAAGTTTCGTTTGATTCTGTGAAAATTAATTTTCTTTTTTTACCAGTACTGGAGTTTCTCTTTAAGAGCAAAACTGAGCAAAACTTCACAAAAAGGTTGAATCCAGGGTTAACTTTCTGTTCAATCCATTTTCATGTTTTTGAGATCAATAGTAATCTCCAGGTAGCAGTCAACTTGGCAACAATCCCATCATTTATACAATGTCTTCCACCTTCCCCATCATACTGATCACCATCGTCACCTTAACCAAACCAAACCACCCAAAATAATTGTTGGGGGAGGCTCCCAATAACTTTTCAGCTATTGAAGACCTAGCTGAACTGAGACTTTGGGGACTTACCAGGCGGCATTTCCCTCAGAACAAGCCCTCTGCCAGATATGATTGCTTGATAGTTCTTACAAAAAACCTACCTCTCCTAAACTCATTACCACTATATACTTTTTTTCTGGTGTTCAGATATGAAACACAGAAATATTACTTATTTCTCAAGTTTGTTTTTCTCCCAAAGAAGAGGTGATAGAAATGCAAGGAAATAGTTGGATTATCATAGATATCGATTGCAAAGCTGTAATGAAATGCATACGAGTTCCACATTTAGGAGTCAGTGGGACCAAATGAAATCGTCATTGGGGAGGAATTAGGTGTCAGAAATGATCAGAAATTGGTGCCTAATTTGAGCCTTGATGACAAAACGGCTGAAATCGATACACATATCACATGCAAGTTATCAAGATAACAGGTTATCAGCAGAGCTTAATAGTAAGAGAACAACATACAGCTGATTAAAGTGATTTGTAATTTTTTCTGAATTTGTGGACAATTTACTTGTTTATAGGTAACAAGGAAAATTATGAACCATATGGAAAGGAATTTAACCAAAAGCAAACAAAAGTAAATTGCATAATTTCTAATCATAGATACATTTAAATGATAATAATAGAAAACAACCCCGTCCCCCCCCCCATCCACTCAGTGTTATTAAGGGTATGCGTATGCTTGTTCCCTCTTTTTGAAAGTGGAGGACTGCCATCATTTCCGAACCCCCCTTTCGCAGGCTTTTCCTGCCTTGGAGACCCCCCTAAATTCAGAATAATTTCTCAGGAGTCCAAAGAGAGAAGAGAAAAAAAAAAGAAGAAACACCCTGTTTTTAAAGAAGTCTCTGGTGAAAAGTCAAATACACCCCTTTTTTGACAATTCTTGCGCCAGACTTTGTCGCACAAAAAGTACCCCTTTACTGGACATTTTGGTAACACGCATGCGGTCATTCTGACGTAAATAACCCCTCAAAGTTTGCTCTAGAATGCATTTTTCTTCTAGTTTTTGAGGATGTACTATAAAGAAACTTCTTTACTAAATACCTGACCCTTCTTGTTTATATCCTTTTTTGTCAAAAAGCAAAACAAAAAGAAAAAAAAAACATATGATTTGATTAAGGGTACCAAACAGTTTCTTTATCTGATGCATAACTAGGTCAATCACAATTAAGAAATTGAAATGGTTTGCCACACAAATGAAACAACGCTTATTTCCATTTCCCAAGAAAGTGTCTGATAATTACTTTCACATCAGTTTGATAACTGCCAACGTAAATTGAAAGTACAGAAAGTTTCAGAAGAAAATGAAGATAAAATGGACCAGATTGATAAAAATGAAATATCTGGGTCACTAAGTGATGATATAGTTAACTTATTCAGTGACTACAGACTAAATTATTTGTCTGTTTTTTGTTTTCCATTCATTTTCACTTTAATATTGGGGAATTCTTTAAATCCATTCCTAATTTCTAATGGAGCTATGACAAAAATAATACTATATGGATATGGAGAAATGGATATGGAGAAATGTCTGATTTTTAGACCTGATTCTCTTTCATACATGAGTAAGCTACTCAGAAACATTTCTTAAACATCATACTGCTCACCCCTTTCAAAGTAATAAATAATACACAAAATGAAGATGTTAGTATTTGCCTCAGTCTCTGTCTTTCTCACATCCAGGTATGAAAACCTTTCTTATACTAAAACAGCCTACAAACATGGAAGATATCAAAGTCATTCTGCAAACGAACCCTTCAATCCTTCAAGTATGATGTTGCTTGGATAGTAATAAATCAATCAAACACTAGAAGTCAGACAGAACTTATTTGGGGAACAGGAAAGGACAGGAAAATGCACCTAATGAGAATTGACTTGTTTCTTGTGATATGCCCCAGGTATTTGATATATTTATGATCCCCTGGGTAAGTATGCCATATCCTGCTGGATTAGACAACAGCTCTGTTCACATTTGAATGAAAATGTTTGATTCCTGATGGTCAAGGAAGATCTAAAAAAACAGACACATTATGTCAGTAATTTGTATAATGTGCCACTTCCAACTAAATGTATATCTCTCTTTTCCTTTCTCTACCTCTGTCTGTTTGTGCCTCAATGTCTGTCTGTCTGTCTGTCTGTATGTCTGTCTCTGCCTCTATTATTGTCTGTCTGTCTGTCTATATGTCTGTCTCTGCCTCTATTACTGCCTGTCTTGCTTTTTACTTTGTTCATAAGGAGGTGTCCATACTTTTAAAAGTAGCTAATGAGTTAATGCTCTCAATATGCCATACCAAAAAAGAATGAAGAAATTCATCAGATTATAAATAAATGTAGAATATACATATATCCGGCCTCTAAGGCATCATTTTCCAATTCTACTATACTTTTCACCTTTGAAATGGTTGCAATAGGCCTCAGGTACAGATATATTTGCGATTAGATAAGTAGCTTTAAATAGGTAGGCCCCATTTGCTTCATTTACATTATTTTGACAACCGTGACACAATAACTCATCGACTCACAATTTAGGCCTATTTACCATGAATTATAAAACAGATACTAAATAATTATTTAAAGAAAAGTTTAAATAGTAATCACTGTGCATTGGAAAGTCATTATTTGTCTTACCCGTTGTACTTGAGCCAAGATAGTGGACATTATCGAGCCAGCTTTCATTTGGTTGCTCCATGGTTTTCTTTAAAAAAATTGTTTGTTTGTTTGAGATTTTATATTTGAAATGAAAACTTCCTCCTATTATAATTCCCTTTCATAGAGATCATGATGTTAATTGGCAAAGTATTAATTTGTTTGGGGATTACTTGTTTGATGTGAAGAAGGTCCAAGTTGGTTTACAGAAGATAGCTATAATAAGGTCATGAACCTGCTGTATGCCCCTAGCAGCTCGAAGGCATGGGCAAGGCGTATCTACCAGGCCTCTTTCCAGTCCAGAAGTAGCAATTAGCTGGCTTATTACAACCAATCACAAATGGGCTACAGACATAATTTGTTGCCATTATGAAGGTAAAAAGGAAGGTCATGAAAGGGGAATGAGATTTTAATCATTGACAAATATTGGATGGAGGGAGGTATTCTAATTTCAAGGGGATGATTGGATATGATTGCATAGTTTCGAGGTGGGGTTTAGAGCTTTTGATTCTGTTTCCCTAGGAAGCAGCAAATATGGGTCATTATGAGATATGGATTGATAGTGTCCACTCTTTAGGCTAGAGTACGGATGAGCCCTCTAATCAGGACTATATCAATAATTATTCAGTGACGACACAACTTGAGATCTACAGGTGAGACTGTGTCCCTGTATGAGAGTTAATTTTAAAATATGGAGTATCAGTATAATCTATCCAGGTTCTTGCACAGTTTATCAACATAAATCTAATAAAAATGGTAATTCATGATTCCAGACATGAGAGGGGGAAATGACACAGCGCAAAAAGACACACACAAAACTACCAATAGAACATTATTACACCTATAGGAACATACCTTGAAAAAAGATAATGAACAAAAAAGAATTTGCAAAAGTAAAGAATACAGCACAGAAAAAAAAAAGCACACTAAATTTTCCTTTATATTTTTTAGTTTTATTTGTGAATTTATGAAGGAGGCACTATTTTGAACAATTTCTAATTTCATTTTAAGGTCAGAAATTCTTTGGGATGATAAAAAAGGTAGGCAAGTAAATCCATTCCTGGACAAAATATTTTCATTTTACTTCTCTGCTTCTGCTTGCATGCCTACAAACAAATTAAATGATTAAACCATTAGGTACAAGGAAAGCATAAATTAGGTACATGTCACCACGGTCTTGACCACAATACTTAAGTTTGTCCCTGGTTTATCTCATATACTTGACATTTCAATTCACTAACTTCAGGCTTCATAATTTATTTATCCTCTATTCATCCACTGCCGCTGAAGGAGCAGCAACAAAGAATGCAATAGTTTACCCTGCATATGATCTGAGGCTGTAAGCACCTCCTTCCTGCCTTGAACTTCAATATATGGGACTACACAACAACCGCCTAGAGACAAACCATATCCTCTGGAGTCAAATTTAAGGGGTTGTGGCTCTTGGGACAAATTAACATCATAGTTTATCGCTTTCTCCTTGGCAAACGGGAATAAATTTCCTCTAAAATGGCTCCTCCACCACAAGATGACTGAGGCTTGATGTTGGGTGTGAGTTTCTTTTAAAGCTGGTATTGCAAGTGTTTTTTAAAGGTTGATTTAATTGTTTTACCCCCTCTCTCACTCTCTCTCTCTCTCTCTCTCTCTCTCTTCCAAGTGAACTCCCAGGAAAACAGTCAATGTCATGTTGTACTTTTAGGAGACATTCTCCAAGGGGCAATAACCATTGTGGTAAGAAAATTGTGTCTCAAAATCATGGAACCTTGAAGGTATACATGTTTTTCTAATCATTTTAATACACAGTGGGAATTGTCTGAAGACCTTATATGCCCTAATTTACTTTAAGACTATGATAAATGGAATTGAAACAGACCTTCCAATATGAACATTCTTTGATCTAATTTCCTCCCTCAACAAGAGGTCACGTATCAATTATTTTATTTTATTTCCATTTGTTCTGTTGAGTATATGTAGTTTAAGTACTGATGATTAATTTACAATTGCACTGGATAATACTAAGTTCAAATGAAAATATATAACTGATGGAGAACAAAAAATCATGCTGACAAAGAATTTCATATATATTAAGTATGGTAGGATAGGAAGTAAATCATATACCAGGACTAAAACAAATGAAACTTGTCAGATCTCCTGGCTAAATTATTTCTTTGACCATTTATTGTTTCAATAAGAAAGATAATAGCTATACAATAAATAACCTTTAAATCTTCGGTGTAAGGTCTTTTGAAGAAAAGCAAAAATGGATGTTATTGAGAATCTATTCTTGCATTATGGATCTACAGTAGATGTGATCTTGTCAAGTTGCACCATGGTGATAGAACAGGGACATTATATACTGAGTTGCTAGATGGATTGTATTGAGCAAAAGTCTTAACACACATGGTCTCATATACATGTACATGGGCCTCGTTGCATATAACTTACCATTGATGGTAACTTTGCCATCAATGGTAACTACCATGGAATCCTTGATTTAATTGGCTGTTGAGCCCTGTTACCACAGCGATACCCATATATTTTTGGGGTATGTTTGATCATGATACACATTTACATTCAGTGAATCTTTGATGATGCTAAATTCTTTTAAATTAAAAAAAAATGCTATTATTGTACTCTCATGCAAATCTGTTCTTTTAAAATTCCAAAATCTATCATATTAAATCATATAATATGTTGCAAACAAAAATGACATCAAACATATTAGACAGTTTAAAGTGAAATAATAATCATTTATTGTGTTAAAGAATAGTTTCTTCTTTTGTTGTGTTTGCCTTTCCATGTCTATATGGCAAACGCAAGAAAATGTTTTTAAAAATGTATAAACTGCTGTAATAAACAACAAATTTCATTTTGACGAGAAAATTTTCACTTGCGTGTTTGTTTTCTTTAGTCATTTCTCGTCCCATGGCAATACGGGGCTGTTTAAGCATTATGCCACTTTAAATTCTTGAATCACACCTTTAACACGGCAATACAGTGGGCGTTTGTTGCAGACAGGAACTAATAAATTTATGAATCTTCAGCCCAATGCATTTATGATGTGCATTTCGACCTTCAGATTAAAATTCTATCCTGCCAATCACACATACAGGAAGCCGATAGACGAGATATGCTTTTGTTCTTGGTTAACTTTAGGCCACATCCCCTATGCTCCTGATGTCTCCCGACACTTGCTACTGTTCTTCCAAATCTTTGATCATGACTGCACATGTCTCTTCCGCCCTAAACATGTGGGAAATAGTATTATACAGCCTTTTTTTCCATGAATGTTATTTTGGGTGGAATTATTGAGAATAAACTGGCATTATTCCTGCTTTGTGCCCAGGTAAACCTGCACTTTCACAACTGTAGATATCATGGTATTGGTACACCTATGATCGTGATGGCTTCTTAATTGTCAAGCGTGTGTATCAACCTCTTCACTGAATTCAATGCTTGAACCTCAACCAACTATGCTTGTACACCTTGTTGGCCATCAGTAAAGTATCAGTTCTCTGGCTTAAAATATGGATTTCCAATTATAAAAAAAAAAGAATTACAGAGCTTTCATTCTTTTCTCTTTGGTCATATTACCTCTTTCTACTTCTCACCATATTGTTGCCTTTTTACGAATTTCTGTAATACTTTCCACCCTTTTCAATTTTCCAACGTTTGCCTATCTATAATTGCTATTCTCCTCCCAATGCAATTTCTCTATACTATCTGCCTTGGTCTTTCTAAATCTTACTCCTGTTTCAAATTATCCCTGCTCATCTTTGATTTTCCTATTTCCTATCTTTCCTCCTCTGGAACTCAAACCCCTCAGTCTCTCTTTCTCTCTCCCCCTCTCCATCTCACTCTGAGTACTGCTTCTGTTGTATGCCCATACAAAAATGCAACTATTGCACAATAAGAACGGAGCCAGAGAGATAGCTGATGCATGTATTCCTGACACACGTCCGCATCTTGATCGGTCATTGTACTGCCACTGAGCTCATGGGGTTTGCTCCTAGCTCAACCAGACGCTGCTGCACCATGCAGGCAGGCAGGAAAGCTAGCTGGGCTACTCGATCCGCTTCCCCTATAACCAGGACTCTATCAACACCGTCTGTTGGCTTTCACCAATCAATGTGCTTTCCTTCATTACTTGGCTGTCAACCAAGGAATCTTTCTAAACACTATATAATAAAGCATCAATCACAACCTTTTACTCATGATAGGAATTATTCTTTTTCATTAAAATGATTATTGTAGGAGTCAAAGACCTTTACGTAGGCAAGCATGACAATGGAAAAAAGAGAAGTCTTGTTACCCCATGACAGGATTGGATAGAGGATTACTGTAATACAAGTCAATTGTCCATATTCAATGTATACCTTGGTCCACTATTAGCTGACTTCATAATTTTCTGTGCTAATGTGCCTTGAAATTAATAAATTCATCAAAACATTAAGAGAGCACAATCATTAAAAATGCACACAAAATATATTTACTAAACTACTTTGATGCAGAGAATATAAAGCATTCATATAATGCACCAATCTCGTGCAAAATAAATTTGGAAAACCTGCAAAAAAATTAAATTGCCAAGTGCCTGCCATGCTGCAGAAAAATGCGGCTTGTCTATTGCGAAGTTGAAGGATAAAAAAAGAAGCAAAATATAGAGGAAAAAAGGGGTCTTCTTTACTTACACATTCAGTTCTTTGGAGAGCTACAAACAACAAAGGTAGAAACATTTTAATATCTGAGGGAATCATTTTGTTCATTGTTTGCTTTAAATAATCCCATATGCTGATTGAAGTATATGAACTCTGGGAGGTAATGAATACTTCCTTCTCATACAGACACTTCCTATGTAACATACGGGAAGGAGCTTTACATTGTTCTTAGAGACTAGCCATCATTAGTCGGCTGTCTCCTGGACCACCCTGAAGAGAAAAGCTTTCACTGACATTGAACTAACAAACAGTTATACCTCTCAAACAAAGAATCATCAATTACAAACACATATGAATCATATTTCTTGATGCAATAGCCTTCAGTGGTTATTGCAAGCAATTTCTACCAATTTTTACTTAAGACATCCTTCTGCTATCTAGTTGGAGCTCCAGAGAACTTTGATGATCGGTCGGTCCCTTGATTGAATTACGCACAAAGAAGAGGGATAATTGAGATGGTCTGTTGGAGGTTGTGAGAGTGGGACGGACGTTGGCATGAAACATAATGATTCATGGAAGGAGATGAAAAGAGTACCCTTCAAGACTCAGATGAAAAGTGCTTGGGAGAAAAACATTGCTCCATGTCACTAACTCACTAATTACAATCATGTATAATTTTGCACTGCGTCGTCCTCCAAGTACCATATGGTATGTATTGTGTTGTTACTGGGAGGTGTCTCTGGTTTTCACTAAGACAATTCAAGAAAACCCTCATGGGAGTGATGAGCAACCAAATAAAATGAATAAATCGTCAGGTGAGTTGCAAATCTAGGAAGGACATTTTGTTTTGCAAGGCATTTATCACATTGGAAAATCTACCCTAAGGAATAAAGGACCTTGTGCAATATTTCAAGTGGGTAACGAGGACTTAATTACTGTCCCCTAGAAAAATATTGTTAAAATCAAAGAAAATCATTTGTCAACTGTGATACTTTTGACTTGTCTAGCTGGATCCAAATATATTGGGTGATCAAACATCTAAGTAAGACGCACTGCTCATTCCATATCTTATGACACTTCTCATCTCAAATGTGTTTCCTACCGAGTGAGATGTTATTTCAGCAAAATTTAGGCCTTTGGATAAAAAAAGGGACATTTCAAATAAAATTTCAATATGAAATTGCTACTCTCAGGGACAAGATATTTGGCATAGAATGAACTTCTCTCAGTTTCCTGTTAAGGTGCTATACATACGTTGCCCATGATCATCATCATGATCATCATCACACTATCATCATAATCATCATCACTGAACAAACAAAATTTCTTGGCTGGCCGGAGAAGAGTATACTATGCTTACTAATGCAAACCACAATATAACCACCAAAATTGGCATGATCCATGGGATGATACAACCAGATGATAAACGATGACAATGTTTGCCACTACACCCCACCAATGGTCACTCTCAAAGCAGGATGTATCACCTACAAACAGGATGTCTTTTTCGATTTTCTCTTCTTGAAATGAAAAGTCCTTGCATCAACCACTGATTCATGGAGGCATATTTGTAACCATGCCATGTCAGCGTATTTCATCACCGGCCGCCATGACTAATTGGGTCTCTCACTGCGGGATGCTGGATGTTTCAACAGGCTTACGTAACTTTGCAATATGTTTTGCATAAATGAATCATTTCACAGCTTCACATTTTACCTGAAAGGTTATCTTGTCAATGTGCTTTCTTATATGTATTATCTAGAAGGACTTTGAGGGGTGACTGCTCAACACACGCTCTCACGATAATTGCTCTGCTTCAAATCCTAACCCTAACCAAATTTCAGATTTCAAAAGTCAGATTTCTCTAGGCTAGAGCAATCTGACTTTGTAGCACCAATCTTCACATCATCTGTTGACGAGCAGAAGGGAGTTAACTCTGTAGAAGATAATTAGTGGTATTCCGGTAGCGCGTACTAAGTTAGCGCCTACTAAGTTAGTCCACACTTTTATGGAGTGCCTGTTGCCAACTCATTTACCCTGTACAGATTATTTTAATCCTTCAATGAAAGGTGTCCAACAAATTGATTTTGCAATGAAATGGGAAGAAAAAGAAAATATGAGTTCAACTGAATTTTAACAAAGTCTTTGTTAGATTATCTTTATCATGAATATTGAAGGAGGAAGATGAAATCTAGCATTCCATAGAAGTGTGAACTAAAATTCTTGTTTAGTCTGGACTTAGTCCCGGCTTAACTTATGAGAATACAACCCAATACCCTTCTGACTGAGCAAATGATGAAATAATTTGAATGAAAAAAATAGTGGACAAATGAAATTAAAAATCATCCTTACCTATCAAATGAGCCACTGATGACTGCCTCATCTTCTAGAACCAGGCATGTAACAGCATCGGAGTGGTGCTTAATGATGTGTTTATACTCATAATTAAACATGCTCCAAACACGTAGAGTACGGTCATGGGATCCTGTCACACTGTAACATGTATGGAAAGATAAGAATTATACAATTGAACTATCTTAATTGAAATCACATTGAAAATGATTTATTATGTATGATAGAAAAGATCAAGTACATAGAATTGTACATTTATTTTGAATAAAAAGAACATGTTAAGTTTTCTTGTTTTCTTATTTGCAGGGGTAGAAATGCAACAAAAAATGATATGTCATAGATCATGCAAACAAACACTGGTATAATCTACCAAAATTTCTCTTTCTCTCTGGTATCGTGAGTAATGCAAGAATAAACGAAAAGATCATTGAAAAGCAATAAAATCTGCACCAAATTCATTTCCCCAAAGCTTTATATTTTGATGATGTAGCATTGTTAAGAGATAATGACAATAAATATTAAAAATCAAAAGGGTCATATTGTGCCTCAACGTCACTACAGTCATCACATTAATCAATTGAAAGAAACTAAGGATCTTGCCTTATATTCATATAGGAATTACCTGACTACAGAGTGCCCCAGGCTTGATATTGATACTCAAATGTTCTCAAACATATGATCTACAGCTGGGGTCTCTGAAGGTACATCACTCAAAGATTTTGTTGCATGGATGCTGTGCCAATATGACTGGCACTGAAATCGGCAATTAGGTTTCTGATTTCTTTTATTAAATGAACAAGAATGGAAAAGGGACATTTTTTTTCTCAGCTGAAAATTATGTGTGTATAAGTTGATAAAGGAAAGAGTTAAATTAAATATTGGGAAGGCCATTCATGATTTCATGGATTTATTGGGTAATTCATTCTTCAACCAGTGCTATAGTGTCTTCTCAAATCAGAGATAAAAACAAAGCATGGTTCTATAGCATTACTGTCTATGTTTCTATAAGAAATACACAGATGTTTCTGGAATAATCGAAGAGACCTTCGAATCCAAAGGCATTATTTAATACTGAAACTCTCCAGCTGGCTTAAGGGGTAAAAATATATGCACATTTTCTAATCTTTGATAATTCTTTTCATAATAATTTTAAACAGTTTATAATCAAGTATAAACAGTTTAAAGTCTAGGTGTTGCTCTAATACTATAAAAGGCTCTTGAGATGAATTTGTACAGGCACCTTCATATAACTAAGAGAAAAGTTCACATCTGTTACATATTTTAAGGTAAGATGGCGGAAGTGTGTCTTGCACCTACTTCGATAGAGTGTCTGGGTAAATGTCATAGGAATAAAACCCAGACAAATAAAAGGACTGCAATTATGGTTTTCCTAATTATTTCACCACTATTAAGGAACTTGCCCGGTGAGCTGGGATTGTGACGTCAAGTTGTGTTTCTTAGATTTTCATCTCCAAAGGGACTAACATAATGATCAATAAACCTGGTTTGTATAATAACTCTTTCATTCTATAAGATCCATTGTAGGTACAGAAAATTATTAAAGTCATTCTCTTCAAAAAGTCTGGAATATTATTTTATCAGATGACATTTTTTCACACAAAAAATTGTCATGTTTCTTTTGGGGTTCAATATGGAAATAATTTTTGTTTTTATTTCACTTTCTAGAAACAGGTATGATCAATGTCGGCAATTAATTCGAACTTACAAAAAACTTTTTTTCTTCAAAAAAACAAATCTACAGAGCAGAAGAAGGTTAGTTTATTTTCAGTTTCATTCACTATTTTCATGTCTAAGATAAATTTAGAACAAATAATGTAAAAAGATACATATAAATGCAACAACGACAACCAAAGCAACATGCATTTTAGATTAGTGGGCGTTTCTTTGTATCGACACCTGATATCCATATAATCGTTCCCTGAAGTGTGTCACACTTCCAAGGATCAGCATAAATCATGAATTATGACATCATCATCAGATGACCATTGTAGGACTATCAAGAACAGGAATGGGGCAAGGAAGAAGGGGGAAGTGGCAGACTTGGACAATTGCCCCTCCCTTTCCCTCCTGGCATCTTCTTTCATTCAATGTTGTTCAATATGTTGGGGGTCTGAAACGTAGTGTGTAGGAGTACAGGAATGGAGGAGGGGGGTGGGGGTCAATTTTATTGTTGAGTTTTAAACCAATGTGTGGGAGGGCAGGGTAAAACGTTTTAAAATAGCTAATAGTTTGAGATTGAAAGTTACTGTGTAGGAGTGGGGAAGGGTCACTGTAAGTAAGTTTGAACAGGGGAAATTGCAATTAGGGATCCTAAGCACATTTGAAATTAATCATGTTTGGTGGTAGACTAATTGAATGCAAAGGTAAGTTATGAAGAGGATGGTTTTAGACTAAGAGAGATAGAAAGTTAGGAAAGAGAGAGAGAGAGAGAGAGAAATACATATTACGTATAGAGGAGGAGACAGACGTTTGGTAAATGAATTGCAAAGAAATTGTGCAAAAATGTTTAGTTGAAGATTACTATAAATGCTATGGAACTCAATGCTCAAAGCAGATCACTATTGATGCTTAAAATGTAAATCCTTATCAGAAACAGCAGATAGTACAAGCATAAAGGTAGTGAAGTGAAACTGCTCACAATTAGAGTGATATGGACCGAGCAAGCTCTACGGAAGAAAGCAACACGTTCAACTGACTCTAGGAAATGAACGCCGACATAAGTGGAGCAGTCTTCTTTGTAAACCCTAGAACAGCCTATCACAATTTAGATGACACGTTATAACGCAGCCCCGCCTCAGTGATAATAAGAGAATGGGCCGGCCTGGCGACAAGGTCTGGCTAAAATCCAGTAAATGAGACAGTTAAGAGAGTAGATCGAGAGCTCAAGTAGAGAAAGGAATAAAAGCAAGAAAAAGAAAGCGGGATGGGGAGAATCAAGAGGCCCCTAGAATGCTAGACAAGACGTCAGAATGGACTCTCTTAAAAGTTGTGAATATGGCATATAAACGTCCTCAAGCATTATGTATCTTCCGCACCGAATAGCAGGTGTGGGACTGGGGCATATATGAGAAATTAACCTTCAATCTTTAATAACATAATCTGCCGTGGAGTCAAAAGACGAGGCATATTCACCACATCGTCTAGGGCCTGGTCTTCTTCAACCTCTCAGAGACATCGGCTTGCCATGTCCTCTATGAAAGTGGCATTTGTAATCTAAAATATGCCTCTGAGTATGGTAGATATGGAATCTGGACAGTGTATCACTTGTTTTCATCTACCGTTATTTTCTGGGTTATGAAGCTGCAAGACAAATAGGAAACCTAAGAAAATTGGTCCATGAGTCAAGGAAAGACTGGAAGGCATCAATGGTGTCACCATTAATTACTCCTAATGAACCATTCTGCAACACCCATTCCATTGTCACTAGGGCTGGAGCCAGCCAGAAGACTCTTTTTATAATACCTTCCATGTTCTATTCAAAAGGGTCAGTTAGATAATTATACTTTGTACAAAATAATTATTCCTAATGAAGCATTTCAGAAAGTAAGTACGACTGCTTTTCCTCACATTGTGTTGGGTATTATCTAAAATTTGTTTTCAATCTCTGCCGGAATATACTTAAAGAGTCAGATATGCCTGGAGAATAAGAAGGAAAGTCAGGATTTTTCTGGATTTAATGTCCCTGAATCATCGTTGAGTATGATTTATGTTTCTCTTTATGTGAAGGATGAATTACATCTATAAATTTCAGTTGTCACGAAAGCATCCTACAAAGGCATGATCACGTACATTAGACTCTGGGAATTTAATGTCAAGCTATGTGCATGTACAGGTTTGAAAGCACATGTGTAATTGGCTAGATTCAAATCACATTAAGCGCATTCATAGAATAGCAGTGTGTCATCAATTGATATTTGGCAGATGAGTAACAGCCATTTTTCAACCACAATAGAACATGATGAATGAGCAGATGACATGAAGAAAAAAATTGGAAAAAAATTAAAGCTTTCAATTCCATTACTTATTTTGCCCAAATCTATAGATTTTTCTAAAAGATCATTGAATACGCAAGTGACAATGCTACCGGACCTTCAAAGAACCTTACGAAAACTGATTCCGGAGGTGAGAAAAGAATGTTCATGGATACATGGGAGAAAGAGGAAAATAAATTTTGTTAGCTTAACCTTCGCTGACACTGAATTGATATTTTCTTTCAATAAAGGTGACTTGGGTGTCTCTCTGAATTGTAATGAAAATACCTTTGCAGAACACCAATCATAAAATTGTGTAACTGATTCAAAAACTGAAAATTTCTTTTATGTTCTGCATATGGTAACACATCTACATGCCAATCATTGTGCATCTAGTAAGTTTGTCACTGTATTTTTAATTGCAAAAAGGTTGTTGAAGATAGTTACCACTGGTTGTTTGGTTTGACAAAGCCAAAGAAACTGCCACCGAGATATCCAAATACCAAACTGTGCAGTATTTCAATGATATGTTTAAATGGCACAGATCCAGTAAGAGTCACTTTCCTTGTAAATAGTTATTTGTCTGTTGAGGGCCATAAAGACATTAACTTGCAAGTTATTACATACAGCTAACACCCGCCTTCTGGCTCTCCTCAGGTGACTTTGCATATAACACATCTTGAGTAAATGAATTAAGATTACATGAATTTAAATAAATCATAAATCAAGATGATATCCAGATCAGGACGAGGTTGCACAACTTACAGGAGACGGTCGTTGAACTGGAGACACGATACAACGCCTGTGTGGCCGGTGAGTTCCGCTAGCAGTTGAAACCTTACCACATCCCAGACCATGACTGACATGTCCCAGGATCCTGAGACTATCCGAGTCTCGTCAAACTGCAGACATCGGATTCCTCCCTGGTGGTGAAACAAACAAGCAAACAAAGCTAGAAATTAAGGTCTATTGCAAGAGCAAGGAATTCATTGTATTAAAAAGTGGAGGAATGGATAGTTAAGTAATATATTAGAAGAATAGCTTGTTTTCCAGACACCTATTCCAGATATTATTTGTACTTCATACCTCAAAGAAACAGAACTGAATGTATATGCATTTGCCTTATTTGGCAGTTATTATGCAATGCATTTTATTATTTTTCTGGAAAGGAACCCTAGATTTTATGGTCTTCCGTTAATTCAACATTTTCCTTTGAACTTGGGGAAAAGGAGTGATGCTCTGTTAACATCATCTCTTGGTAAAAGTTAAGATAAATTGAGTGAGAAAGTGATAATTCACTTGTGATTTGTCGAAATTGTATCATTTCACATTTCAGAAGAAGTAAATATAAACAGGAAAGATGCAAAAGGATGTTTATAGTTCAATATGTTATATGTGAACAGCTTTCTAATGTTTTGAAAATGTCTTTTATAATTGTTTGTGGAAATTATGGATTGTATTTCAAAATATACTTGTTCCAACATAAAATATGAAGATCTTGAAAAAACTGATTTTAAAATACAAATAAAATGCCAGCTGCTTCTGATGAAACTTGGTCCTGGTTGAAATTTTTAATAATAGCGTGACTTGAGTGACAAGTTTTCTTAAACTGAAAAATTCTTTTATAAAGAATCTTGATAAGTATGACTACTGATTTATAAAAAAAGGTGAGCAAATATTGAAAAATTGCATTCCTATGGCCTTTCAAATCTCTGCCTTCTTATCAATCACACCAAATTGAAGCATCTTACTTTATTCCAGTTAACTGTCTGAAAAGATATAAGCCACAATCTCAGATATGCTCTCAGAGGAACTAGCATTGTACTCATGAAACAAAGGAACATCAATCATATATTCTCATCTTCTTTCATATAAATATGAATAGATGATTTTAAAAATGTGAAATAACCACACTTTTCTTCGACCTCAAGCTTTTGTATTCTGACCTAACCTGCCTACGAACAGCTCAGATAGAACACAAATAAAAGAATTTGTAACCACTCCAATTCTTTTAATCTCTTGTGTCACATGTTTACTCATATTAATTGAGAATGGCATATCCTCTTCACAATGCCCTCAAGCATTACCATATATCTTCAAGATATTTCTATTCAGTGATTAGTCACTGGATTTCTATTAAGAATTCAAACAAGATTGATCTGTTGGTTAAATTGCAAGACGGGTATATTCATCTTCCATCTCCAGGTAAATCACAAATATGATATAGACACAAAGAATTTCAAACTGAAATCACTTCTAGCTCACAATATCTATGAAATTTGTACCAATTCATATTTTAACACTTTTCGCTACTTCTCTTATATTCATTGATCACTGTTTGAGCTATTTATAGTCATGTCTAGTGTAGCATTTTGAACTATATAGCAAAGGCCTGATAGAACTGAAGAGATCAGGCATACAAAAGGGGATGATCTAAAATTATGCAAATGTGTCATTGTAAACAATCTAAAGGCATCTCACAGTCAATTATTACCCATGCATACATAGTCATGCATACATAGTCAGGTTATGAGAAAAAGTTATGAGATAACATAAATACTCTCTTCTAACCAACACTCTTCAAACTAAATGCTAAAACCTAACAATAAATTCTACTTCAAACAGAAATAATATGCATACTTGAACACAAAATCAGTACTACCAACAGAAAGTCTAACAGAATATATATCTAACCTTTAACAATTAATTCATTGACGGACTTCAAAATTCTAATTCATTTGTCATGCCTAACAATACAACTACCAAGTTCACTTCAGGTGGCCAGACACAGTGACCTTATAACCATGTATTGTACACACATTTCCCAATGTCAATCAACTCTTTGCCCTGAATCAACGTCCCCACCTGCAGGTATATATCACATGGATATGAAGGGATGAGATCAAGATTTGGGTTAATAACATGAATAGAATTCAGTGCCTCATGTTTTTTTCCTAATTCAATTAAGACCAGATACATCTGTTCTACACTCCGGATATCAAAAATATGGTCAAAACAATTCTAAGAAGAGACATCTGTGAATTCAATTTGTACCCTATGACGTAAAAAGATGGTTAAATACCTGTCTGTAAATGTATAACAGGGGGGGGGGGGGGG
>BEXV01000578.1:138703-150290 GCA_003118195.1 Hemicentrotus pulcherrimus | reverse complement strand
TACTGAGGATAATGTAGGAAACATGAAGTATTTACTTTATACAAAAACATAATTGACATTTAATTCAAAGGGGTTTGTATTATTGCAATCATTTTCATGCTTATAAACACAGACAGTGGGAAGTAAATCAAGTTGACAATGAATATGAAATCGGATCTATGTCAGAAAGCTGATTTGATATAGAGCCACCAATATAACATTATCTTAGAAATTGACTCATACTTTCACAGCCTTATATCAACATTACTTTCTCTTCAATTCAGACATTCACAAACTGTCAACCATCAATGTCAGGGATACACAGCATAAATGCTTCACAAATTCATCAATAAAGTGATGACATTGAAGTTTTATGTAATACATGTTTAATGCAGTATATAGCAGTCTATAGTAGCTGGGAATCATCAGCATTATATTTCAAGTTGATGTATAATCATGCAGCAGATTTATATTATCATGAAAATAGCTTATTAACTGATTTCTGGTATCTCAGGATTAACACGTGCCTCTCTCTCATAAGGATGTACAGGCTGAAATGCATGAATGTATCGTGATTATAACTGTCATGTTTGTGACAACAACAACAACAAAAATCATTGATATGTAGTGTTATGTCGTTATTAAAATTACTTGTTTGCTTGCTATCCACAACATTTTAAAACAATTTTTGTCATCACAATATTTTATTGTAATATTTCACTAAACTCTGTAGTCATTCAAGGAAGAGGATTCATAATCGGAAATAATTTTTTTTTTTTACCTGAAGTCGACGGACTCTCTTGATTTGCTTGATCTTTCCATCATAATGTATGTGCTCTTCATTTTCAGATGATTGGTTCTATTGAGGAGCGGAAGGGAAAGGAAAAAAATGATTTGAGAAACTAAACAACTAACAGTAACTTATATGTTTGTCAAGATAATGAATCATTTATTTACTGTAAAACTAAGAGACTCTAACAAAGTGTTAACGATGGCAATTTTTATGAATATTTTGCAATATCAAGTTTAGTGATACAGTTAATTGGTGGCATAATACTGCATGTGTTCGTACCAATTGTAAAATATGTAGTTTTACAGGAGGTCATGCTGACATTAAAGATGGTTGATAAGCATCTGGAATCATGATTTCAAGACAAGAGAACATGTTTTGTAGCTTTATTTTCTTGGTGGAATCCATCAATCACTCTTTCTTTACTCCAGCAAAATCAATGGCAGGTTTTTTTTCTTCTTATACTTGCCAAGTCTTTTAATTACTACCCTTTGGCATTTAAATCCCCACTGCACTACTTATAGTAATTTGCGCCCTCTTTATAGCAAACAATGCCTAATTGGTAGCCATTGTTTCCCCATGATCCCCTTTTTGCTTATGTTAATTGAGAGCTGATTAGATGAGATAACCTCGTGTCAGTGACCAATCAGGGAGGTCTAATCCCTCCTGGCCAATCTAGTGCAGTGGGGCTTGTAAGAGTCTCCTATGATTAGAAAATAGATCCAGATGAAAAGACATATCAATGTTTCTTTCTCTGGAGTTAATCAACACCACTCAAAAGATTGATTTACTAACATACTCCTTTCAGGTTGTTGAGAACAAGGATTTCAAGTATTGTAGTTCACTCATTAGAAACAGGTTAATGTAATAACTTGACACTACAGGTTGCCAGGAAAGAAACATCCATCAGTTTATTTTTTTTAGTAAACCGATGTATTCAGAAGACAAAGCGTGAAAGAATATTCTTACCAGCAGGTCCTCAGCTCGATGTAGCTCAGGCCTAATATCCAAGGCAATATCCTCCAACTTCATGGATCTTCTCTGCGACTGTAAAGCACCTCTCCTCCTCATTTGTAGCATCTCATCTACTGGAGTATGGGATCCAGATGAGCTGTAGATAAGATGAGAAAATGCTCTTGAGTAACAGTTTTTATTCTGTATGGGACCAGGGGGGTGTTTCACAAAGATCCTAAGTTGAACTTATCTCTAAGTTGGACTTAACAATTATTTTTGTTTCGGTCCAAAATACACACATAAACAAAAACTAAAAGGGGGGGGGGGTTACCCCCCTGCGTACGCACCTGGTCAAAGATATAAGAATACGGAGCTGGTTCATATTAGATTTTAAAAGAGGTGTTGAGTTAGAGTTGGTAATTGAGTAACAATCCTGAATTCAATTTTTTTTTTCTTCTGAAATGACCATGAAGTTAATATCAATATTTTCTTTCAGAATTACTTTCCCCTACTAATGCCTCCACAAAGAAAATGTGGAAGGTAATATAAACAAATTCTAAGATTCCCCAGAAACTTCAAAATATTTCCTTACATTCAGCTTTTCAGAGAGATTTCATAAAACAAGTTTTTACAAGAAATACACAATATATCATGGATTTTGTAAACCAAAGCCCTTTATTTCCTGTTAGTACTTGGGATCTTATCATTTGAGCAACATCCTCCCATCATAATATATTGTTTTATTTATTTATTCACCATTGGCTTGAAAACAAATCCATTTGAGTTTGAGTTTGAGAATGCTACTCCTCCATCTTCTCATCATTCTATTATCAAACCCTCACAATTTGTAATTTTTGACATAGGAAACTCTCCCATTTTGAATTCATATCTCTGTTTTATGATCAAATTCACTTGCTAACATGAGTTTTAGCACTCTCACTGACAAGGCAGAGTGCTAGCCCTATCATTATTATACACACCCAAATGACCAGCAATGATTTGCCAATGGATATTTTGGAAAGTACCCTTACCCCGTATCTGGTTCATCCATTCCATTGTCAGATGATGATTGCGTGCGAGCACTGCTTGGTCTTGGACGGGCAACAGCAATGGCTATCTCAACTGTTGGACACAAAAAGACAAGCAAACAGAACTGATTAGACAAAAACATAACTTTTCTTTTATATGGAAAGATTATAGCTGCAGAACAAATGATTCATGTTACCCCTGGTGTTTACGCGATTGAGATGACAACATGATAGCCTGAAGAAGTACAGATAATAAATATAACATTGTAAAGGCAAACTTCTATTTGTATGATATTTGTCTTATAACACTACCCTATTATTAGCTCTCTGTACATTAGTGAAATATGGACAATACAAATTTGCAAAGAAATAATAATTAAATAAAACCTTACTCAGTAATTAGATTAAATGATGTTTGACTTTGGCATCTAGAACAATTTGTTTCTCCAAATACTGACCTTATACATACATGTTCATTGATAAACGTTATTTACATTCCTCCTTGTTTGAAAATTCTAGCCAAGAAACTAGTTTTTGTTGATTTCATATAAATTTCTCCATTCTGCCTTACATTACTGCCTTACAAATATCATTGCACTAATTTGTTAAACAAATGAAAAACCAGATTAAATTCCCAATTTGCTATTCTGGCGTCCCCTTCCCCCCCCCCTTATTTAATCAAAGAAATATAAAACTTACTTGAAATTAATTTCACATCTCAAGCTTTACCCAGGGCTACCTTCATTTGACATGAGTTACAGTTTTGGGGGAATTAGTTTTGATTGTGAATACAAGTTCACTTTAACACTTGTTGATAAATATTGAGGCTGGTTTCAATGCTGACTGCTCTATTAAGCATTGAGAGAAAGATATCTTATTTTGCATTGAAGTCAGGCTGGGAGAGAAACAATAAGAATATGAAACATAGAGAAGACACTGACATAGACTCACCTACTTCTGAACAAACAGAATCGGACTCAGATATTTCTGTAGAGACTAGGATATTAGATACAAAAACAGCAATTTGAGGTGATGACTGGTATGATAGGTGGAGGTTAGAATGATACTAAGATGAGCATAGGAGGTGAGAAGGTAAAAAAAACAGGACATATACAGTGCATAGTTGACAGAGGGAGAGAGGGAGGAGAGAGAGAGAGGAAGAAAAAGAGGAAGAAGAGAAAGAAAAAGAGAAGGAGAAAGAAGGAATAAGACTATGAAATAAGCAAAGAAAATAGGATATGGAAGTAATAAAAAAGGGGCCTGTGATATAGAGGAGATAATTGGTAGTAAACACATACTCAGTCTACAGTAAGTTTATCAAACATTTGTACAACACATAAAAAACAATGGTTATGACTGAGACATTGTAACAGGTAAGGATGGTACACAATACAATGAGTTATTTTATATTATTAAAGCTTGGTTAACTGGATGAAGGTAGTGTGTAGTTTATTCCCTACAACAATAAGTTTATTTTTCCACCCTCTCATTAACACGTCTAGAACGTGGCCAACGAGCTGATGGTTAATCAAATATATATGATAAATTCTAGTTATATATCACTTTCATAGAAATCCAAGCCATGAACCATAGCACACATTATGGATGGTGTTGGTTAAAGAAAACTGCATATGAGATGTATTCTATATAGACACACACATATGATTAGCTTGCACAGCAGTAAAAGCGAATCATAATCTATAAGAATATTCATGTAGTTCCCACAAGCTCCAAAGTTATGGGCATGATACAAAGTTACTGACACTAAGCTGATCCATTAGATTGGGGTCACTCTTTTAAGCATATGATTAATAAGCATGACCACTGCTGATGGAATACATAATTGTTACTACACATATTGGATTTGATAGCACATGAGAATTGGATAGATATCATTGTTATATCTACCTGACGACTCTGATTCGGTTTCCTCATGAAGATATCTTCTTCTCAACGCAGAGATCCTGTCTGTCACCATCCTCCACATTCTCTTACAATCTGTTACAAAAAATATAAACAAAGAATATTATTCAAACTAGATGGAACTTTGACTGCGGGCAGTCGAAAATAATGCCTCCACCATAGAGTGATTTCACAAACCAAAACAGAAGCAATTTTACAAATTCAAGTTTAATTGTAATCCATTAGCAAGTTCTCAGAATGTCGTGACTACATGCTATTTTTCATTTACATGTATGACCCTTTTATCTTTGACTTCATGAACGTCAAATCTAATCAGTTCATTGGCTTTGCAAGATACATACATGTCTTGGGTTTGATGGTGATCCGTCCATTGGTTCTAATAATAAAGAGATCACAAACCATTTTTGAATATATAATGAGCCCAATGACTTTTGACCTCATGACCCCAAAATCTAATCAGTTCATTGGCTTAGCAAGATACATACATGTCCTGCATTTGATGGTAATCTGTCTATCAGTTCCAATGATGTGATAGCCAGCTATTTATGCATACATAATGAGCCCATTGAACTCATGACCTAAAAATACAATCAATTCTTTGGCTCTGCAAGATACATACAGTTTACCTAAGTTTGGGAGGAATCCATAAATCGGTTCTTGAGAACGCAACCACAAGCTATTTTTACATACATAATGAGCACTATGACCTTTGACCTTATGACCCCAAAATCTAATCAATTAATTGGCTCTGCAAGATACATGTACATACATGACCTAAGTTTGGGAGGAATCCATCAATCAGTTCTTGAGATAATGCAATCACAAGCTATTTTTGCATACATAATGAGCACTGTGACCTTTAACCTCGTGACCCCCAAAATCTAACCAATTCATTAGCTCAGCGAGATACATTCATGACAAGTTTGGCAGGAATCCATCAATCAGTTTTTGAGAAAACGCGATCACGAGAATAGGACGTACACATGTACATACGGACGTATGGACGCACGGACGGACAACCGGAAAACATAATGCCTCCGGCTACTTCGTAACAGAGGCATAAAAATACTTGAACCTACAATATGAAATACAGGTTTTCCTGTCACTGAAAGGTAGCTCAATTCTTCCAGTTTGTGTTATGACTAATTGGAAGAAAACAACAACTTCAGATTGAGAAGTTCTTATAAACCATTTTTAAACTTGTGCATGATAATAAATTCAGACACCATCAACTGTCTTTGTGAAATACATTTTTTAAATGTGATGTAGTACTGACAAATTTCTTTTACTGAATTCGAAATCACATCATCTGAACAGCATCACTCAAGATCTACATAAACCTGTAGAGACAGAAGAAGTCTGAGAACATAAAAGCGAAAGGATAACATCAGAAGGAAGATATCATACCCGGTCTTGGTGTTCGTCCTACATGATGCACCATGATGTCAGTAAGCTGCCAGAAAGCTTCTCTCCAGTCTACAGCATCCTCACTCATATAGAACTCAATCAGCGGAACAAGGTCTGGTGAATTGAAACGGGTACCTGCAAACAACAAAATGGTTTTTCATTTATTTATTTATTTATTTATTTATTTCTAATATTTAGACAGGGTGACTCATTATCACTCTTAAAGAGATGGTTCATTGAAATGTGGAAAATGGGCAAATTACACCTCTACAGATTGCTGAGAACATTAACAAAATGAGCAAAGTACTTTTGAAGCCCTCACTGTTGTGAGGAATAAATTAAATGCAATTTTGTTACCCTTTCCTGAACCCACTCGCTAAGTGAATTGACAGCGTTATTTTACATGCGAAACGATGACGTCACAATATGAAAAACCTACATCACACATTCGGGACAATGTTGGATACCCATTGCAATTTTCAGATATGGGTTAACGTTGTTTGTATATTTACCGCCAGTGGTGACATTTCCTCTTTTTTGGCATTTTGAATGAGATACACTGAATAAATGATACTTTCTACAAATGTTTGTTTGATTTTTATATTTTTTTCCGTCACATTTGAGCATAAAAATCAGAAAAATAATCACATATTCTGAGGGCACTTCAGCGTGTATTTGTTTGATCTGGGAAGGCAAAGGACATTTTGCATGCTGACCTAAAGACGCAATTTGGAGTAAAATAGGCGACAAATTTACATAGAATTGTCCAGATATTCATTACAAAAATGTGTGATTAGGCTGATTAATTTACTTTTTGATAAATTAAGTCGTATAGGACCTGATAAACAGAGAGAAACAGATCAGTCCGTTTCGCGATTCACGGCTAGCTCGAGCGCCGGGCTACAGTCTAGGCTGGCTAGCAAGCTGAGCTAGATTGTGATGCACGCATATAGAGGTCAGTGTATTGCGCACAATAGTACATGCACAGAGTACGTACGCACAGCTACCAGCTACGGGAAACTTGAATGCTTTATCGACAATATATTCACTCGCTTTTTGGAAGTTATATACCATTTATCTAGACTAATGTCAGATTAAGAATCAAAAACCATGCTATGGAGGAGCCTTCTTGAGTATAATCAAGTATGTTTTCGTCCATATCCATATTTCCAGGGGATTTTGATGATGGTAAACAGTGTTAGGTATAAATGGGTACAGTACTTGAGAGTCAATGCAATACATGTGAATCGCACGCAAACTGCATCTCGCACCGTTGCCAATCATTTCAGCTGAGCGGCCCGCTGTTCATATTGTGTCGTCACTTCAAAAATCAGCTGACTTACGATGTTTTGGGGGCGTTGAGTGGGATGATTTTTCGTCAAGTTCAATCAACTTTTATAAATTTCGCTTTAATGTACAAGTTACACAAATGTAATGATTTTAATCAGTGTAATTTTTCGATTGCAATGATACCAAATTCAGTCAAGTTTGAAAATCAATAAACCATCTTTTTAAATAATGGTGGTCTTCCATGAGGCCCTGATAAACGTAATAAGGAACAATTAGTTATTAAATCAATAATAATAATAATAATAACAAAATCATGAACTTACAACAGCAACAAAGAATAAGTAAGACCATGTATAAACATATAAACAAAGTATTTGGTATCCTTGTTATGAATGAATGTATTATATTTAATTAGTTCTCATGCCATTAGTAACTGCTACACTTAACATGATACTCAATGACAGATGGGCTTTTATATTGCTTGATCATCCCCATTATTTGATAATATTTGTATTTTCGTCATCTCAATCTTTCAACAAGTCAATCATATGGCATAGAATTCATTGGAGTTATAAAATTCCAACTTTGTTATTGGAATTAGGAACTATGTGCACACTATTAATACTAGATACCTAATATCTTGTGTGTTTCATCACTTGTAAATTTGTTTATAATCATATGTTGCAGCAGACGAATTCAGCTCATTCTCTATCCCTGTTCTTTAAAAAAAAAAAAACGTTTTCTTTTTAGGTAACTAATAATATATCAGCCTTTTTTCCTGACATTCTATTTGTTTCTCTTTTGGTAGTTAACACATTATAGCTGTGCAACTGCTTCTAGTGTGTTCAGCTCTTGAATATAAACATTAAAAAAAGTTAACAGCAAAGAGCTTTGAAAGGAGATTAGAGTGCAGGAAAGGGCAAGATTAATTATCACGTTTAATTGCTCACCTAAGAGTCTGCAATTGTAGCGCCACAGCTCTTCATGTGAGACAAGTAATCGCCATCTCCTGCAAACCAACTCTACTTGCAGCAGGTCTTTAGTAGACAGCATATAGAAGACACGGAGTAGCACTTTGTCTGGAAGGATGTTGATATCCATACGATCTTCCAACCTGGTAAATAATATGGCAATAGAAATAGCAAGTTTGTAATTTAAAAAAAAAATCTACATCTATATAGCAGTATTTCCAATTCCTTTCAATAGCACTTTAAACTGTTTGCACTGATAAATGCAACAAAAGGTAATAAATACAATCTTAAATGTATCATGCGACTCTACAATTTGATAATCCATTAGCAGCGCTAGGATTTCAAACTCTGAGTAAATATCAAGCAACTACCATATTTCACAACTAAAATTTGGGGGTATATCAATCTAAGGAGTACCAAGAAACAAATTTTTTAAGGGAGGTCAATCAATCTTCCACTTACCTGTAACCAGATATGTCTCAATTATCATTTTGTTCATTAAAAATACAAATGTATCAGTAAAGAGGAAGTAAAACAGGGAGCAGAACATGGGGTCAATCTGGTATTAATTTCTACCAGCTGATCTGGATAGTCAGAACAAAATTTGATACATCCCTGTTTACTGACAGCCCATGACATTAACCGCCCATAAGATTGTCTCATGGATTGTCTGTCATGGGAGCCATAGGCAAAAACTCTCTGTAGGCTTAATACAAAAATACAAAGATCAGCTAAAAGTTTCCTCTCAGTTCACTAACTGGATTAACATCTCTATCAATGTGTAGGTACCATCAATTTTCTGAAAAGCATAATGAAATTGTTGCTTTTTATCACTCATAAAATGAAACAAACAGCTGCATAAAATTATAGCTTTTTACACAGCTACCAACAATCTCCATGTAAAGCACAAATTAAATGTAAGACAAAACTGCACAGCAAAAATGAACAAATTAAAAAAACTTATAATGAATGTGTTAGTCACCAGTGGATATTCTGCCATACAAACAAAAATTGTGAAGTAAGCATCAAAAGCACCAGTATGAGGAAGGATTTGAAAGAGCAAAACAAACCTTTTACACCTGAAAATGATTTTATTTTACCCATTCTCTGAGTTTTTTCAGAAGAGAGAAAATGTTATCCCCAAAGAGAAAGGTGCTAGAATTTAACTGGAATACTGCAATATGAGCTACACCCTTTCTTCCTCCTGCTCTCTCTCTCTCTCTCTCTCTCTCTCTCTCTCTCTCTCTCTCGCTCTACATGTTTATAATATCCTCCTTCCTCCCGCCCTCTCTCTCTAGATGCAACAAGCATTTATGTCCTTCTCGATCTGCCTGCCCATCCTTGCTAGACTTCTTCCTTTTTCTTCTAAATAACAAATATTGTTAGCTCAAAATTGCATCAATATTAGTCATGTTCCCAATAACCTCAATGCAAAATCAGTGGGGATAAAGACAATGAATCTTGTGCAATCACACATCATGCAAATAAATATGTCACATACCAATTCACATACTGATGCAACCTGAACATCGGTTTCAATTTAAAAAAGGAAATGCATGCATGCAGTTAATAAACAATTCATAATGCAATACAAATATTAGAAATACTACTTTATACTTTGTTAAATATTATTAAATTGATAAGGATGGTATATGATATCAAAATGGTTGAACAAAAAAATATATCAATTTGGTTCAATATTATTAGTATTTAGTATAAGAATATTACAATTTAGTAATTTAGCAATATCAACAAAATATTTTAGGTTGTGCTCCTGCCTTCCATTAAAGGTAAAGACCAGTATTGGAAACGCCCCAATTTCAAAAAATGAAATGGAAGCTCCCATTACCAATCATGTGAAGGAATATGTTTTGACTAATACATGATGATAGAAAATTTGCCGGGAAACCGCCTACTAATTCATATATTTGGTAAATTGGTTTCTCTCTTGGTCTGTGAGAGATACAGGGTAGTCCCATATACATCTTTCTGTGTATAGTGCTTGTAACTTTACGAAGAATGGGCCAAATTTCTTATCATTTTGATGATTCCAGAACCTTGCAGATGCTAGATGCTAGATGATCAACATTTTCTGATTGATTCCACAACGTTTCTTTCACAATGCAATCGCATGACCATTACTGGTCTTTGCCTTTAATTGGAGTTAAAAGCTATAAGTTACTTGCACATTGATTACTTTCAGAACTCTTGTATTATTGTATTTAAACCATGGACTACTGAATCACATAATACAGGATCCATCTTGTTCGTGTAGGCAAAGGGTTACTATTTTATTGAATAAACTACAAGAAAGTTATTTTAAAAGAACATTGGAAAAAATGGGGGAAAAAACAACATAAAATTATGTTGGCAAACTATTATACAAATATTTTTATCATTCTTGCATGTACTAATGCAAATTGATTTCATGCAAGTCTTTATATTCGATGCAGTATATAAATTATGTTAAAGCTCATTCTTTAAATCCCTACCGTTTGGTGAGACATGAAGCAATGAATTTGATAAGTTCCTGGTCACACATCTTGATGAGCTCAACCAAAAGGTCTCCTTTCTCATGATCTTCCCATTCCTTCAACCACTGTCAAAGAAAGGAAAAATGTGTAGATTATTACACTTAATGAAATTTAGAAATGTAACAATGTGTCTGAATAACACAAACGTATCAATGTATGAATTTACACTTTAAATTCTGTATTTATGACTAAACTACTCTTCAGAGCAGCAACTACGTTTATACCCTGCTGAAGAGAAACAGTAGCTCTTTAAAAATACACATATAGGTCGAATTTGCAAATTTGTGTTCAGAGAAAACAAAATTATCTTACACTCCATATCTGTTCCAACTGATCCTTGAATGCTGCCCTCAGTTGGTGCTTCTTAGCAGGGACCACTACAGGACGAGGTGTCCACCACTTGCTTGGCTTGAAAGTCTTCTGGACGGGGATGTAGAGATCTTGAACATGGGGTGGTTTGTTGATCTGACCTGTACGCAAAACTCCTTTCATTGCACCTGTATCTATATAAATAGCAGAAAATTAGAAATATCATTAGCTAGTGGATAATATTTAGTTAAACTTGTTGAGCTGATTAACTTCTTGAGAATTCAAATGGGATATTACTGGATGGTAGCCATCATTTCATCAATTCCAAAGATGTTTTCATATTGCTGTATGTATATGAACAAGTAGTAAGCATTTACGTTTATTGGAATCATCAATCCTTAT
>BEXV01000578.1:113003-138093 GCA_003118195.1 Hemicentrotus pulcherrimus | reverse complement strand
CTAAAATGAATCCTGGCCAGGCGCTTGATTTTGATTCAGATAAATATAAATCAATTCATTTCATTTCTTCATTTAGCTTACCAGTAAAACATTTTTATCCCTATTGTATACCTGTATAGCAAACATGATAGTAAGAAAAAAAAACGGATTCAATAAAAACTTTAAAAAATATCTTGCCTAGTTTCTGTATCTTTGAGCGATCAAAGTAGTCTGCAGTGGTTGCTGCACTTCCTGGAAGTGGATAGCTCTTGGTGTGTTTGTGTGGTTTACTCCTACGGCTTTCAGCCGATCCGACCGCAGTTGACCCTGCAGAGGGTGTGACCCTGTGACTCATACACCAGTTGAAGGTGGACACCTTCTTGGCTTCCAAAGGTGGTAGATCATCCAAGTGATGCTCATCAGCCAAAGCAGTGTCCTCCTGTCCACAGAAATAATGATTGTAAGCTTGTGATCGATTCTTTGCCTTGCGCCTTTCTGATGGCTTTGCAGAAAAGGAAGACTCTAGAGGGCGAGTGGAAGAGTTGAATTGGTTGACGAAAGATGAGGTGTCAACACTTTTACGCTCTATGAGCAGAAGGCCATCTTTTTGACTGGAAGTGGTGCTGTGTTTTGTGCCAGAGAAACTGGTCTTGTCACTCATAGGTACTTTAAGCATAGAGTCTCTGGAAGATGATGAATATGTACTTTGTTGTGACCGACTTGTTGTTGGGCTCAACGTGTGAGATACATTGCTTTCAAGTTCAATAGAGGAGCTCTCTTGAACTTCCACGATAGGTGAAGGCTTTCTCTTTGGTCCCTTCTTGTCTTTTGATTTCTGACTTTCATCATAACTTTCCTCACCTAAATCAAATTTAACATTCCTCTCTGCAACCATCTGAACTGCTTCTGAAATGACGTTATTAACAAATTTTAAAGCAAAGGAGTTTAGAGAATGTAATCCCTCGCTTGATAGAGATTGATATTCTTGCTTGGTGTAGACACTACCCATATCAGAATCAGACTATTTCACTGTTCTCTCCGACTGCTCATTTGTGGTGTGGATCACTTTCCTTGAGGTCAGTGATGGATAGCTCCCTTTGAGTGAGTTCTGAAAGTCTCTGTGAAACACTGGTTCCAAGGCTGTTGCAAGATACTCAAGCTGAGATGTAGAACACCTATCTGTCGTACCACAGAGAACGATGCGCCTCTGCCATGGCATCCAAACCTCAAACCACTCGCTAATGGTTCGAAAGATTTGTTTGTTATTGAAATAAGTTCTGACATGCTTCTCAGACTTGTGGGCAGGACCTGAAGTGGGAAGGCTTGGGATGACCTCAAAATTTCCATAACGATAGTCCCCTTTGAATCTTGGAACCTTTTCTCTCGTCTCTGAAATTGGTGTGATTAATTGCGCCATTTTGACTCCTGTAAATAGTAAAAACAAAACTGTTAGATGATAGGGCTGGTGTGAAAAGATCCCCATATTTTATTTGCAAAAATAGAACCAGGGAGGTGTGAGTTTAAATGGAGAACCCATCTCGAAAGAATTTCAAGATTAACTGTTCTTAACAACAAGAAATGTAACCCTCTTCAGCCATCAAATCCATCAACAGCCGCCCTTATCAGACCACAGATGCCCTCTGGCAATCCAAATGTTATGCAACGCCATCTGCTTCCCTAAACTCTCTAAACATTTGGTCCTAAAAAAAAGGCTCATTTGGATCTAATTTCCTGATTTATAAATCAGAAAAAAAACTCTGAATATTTTCATCCAACTTTCATTTGTGTATCTTTTTATTTCTTATTTCATAATGCGAAATTTACGGACTTACTTAGATCTACATGAGTTATCCAATTTTTATCTTAGAACCGTGGAACGGTAATGTTCATGCATTCGAACTAGGAATCTATCACATGACCCGGCAGATATATTTCCGGGTCAACCTACCAAAACATATCCAATGACCAATCAGAGCACTCGTTTCATATTGGATTTACAAATATTCATATATCACTGGGTCAAGCCGGGCTGACTCGTACGTAACTATGGGACGTTCGATAAGAAAAATTGAATATTCATCAACCAAAACCAAGATGGACAACGAATCATGTTGACTACGAGACTTTCTCGGATTAATCATTAATTTAAGATCTAAATTAGCAAGCTATTGTAAGTCAACTAAGCTATATTTAAGCTATTTTTTATTTTGTAATATAATTATTGTAATATTGCAGCATTTATGAGGATGTAAAGAGTGAAAATCTCGTTGCATATCTCATTCATCGCGGTCTGGCCGAACAGAACAATTTTGTAGTTGTACAGTCCCCATAGGCCGTACTTCAGTCTATATAATCGGAGGTCTAGTGGAGCCAGATGTAGTCTCAGTGGAAAAACCGACGATATAGATTCTCGGTCTAGAGAGAGACTGAAACTTTTGGTCTAAAACTAAAAGCCATGATAACACTTTCTGAGCCGCGCGGCCGCGGGGTGGTTTTCTCTCACAGCGTGCCATCAGCTGCTACCCCAGCCGCTCGGCGTAGATACAGGCTAGCGACTCGACCAAATTCCTTCAGAAAGACATGGCTGTAAACTGGTAAATGAATAGCCCTGCACAAAATTATGAGAATAAATTAAGACCTAAGGTACTTACATCAATATTTTTTCGTTGCTTTTTTCCCTTGCATCAGATCAGTCAACCCACTAGAATAATTGAATATACTTTAAATATAGATTTAAATTGCTAATCCTGTATCTACGGCATTTGTTGTGGACGTAGGTAGGTGATTGTTTCTTAAATAGCGCCATCTGTAGTTAAATCACAAAAAATTAATGGCGAATGCGATTGCATGCATGTCTTTCAATTAATTTGAAATGAAATGGGAAGAAAGGAGAAGAAAGTGAGCTCTTGAAATGTATAAGAACCACCTAGATTCCAGATAAAATACCAAGTCTTTGACTAATATTTCAGTCGTAGCCTGAGGGCTTTTCGTTTGCAGTTTGGTGAGTATTACATGTTTATTTCNAGAGAGACTGAAGCTTTTGGTCTAAAACTAAAAGCCATGATAACACTTTCTGAGCCGCGCGGCCGCGGGCTGGTTTTCTCTCACAGCGTGCCATCAGCTGCTACCCCAGCCGCTCGGCGTAGATACAGGCTAGCGACTCGACCAAATTCCTGCAGAAAGACATGGCTGTAAATGAATAGCCCTACACAAAATTATCAGAATAAATTAAGTCCTAAGGTACTTACATTAATATCTTTTCGTTGGTTTTTTCCCTTGCAGCAGATCAGTCAACCCACTAGAATAATTGAATATACTTTAAATATAGATTTAAAATGGTAAATCCTGTATCTACGGCATTTGTTGTGGACGTAGGTAGGTGATTGTTTCTTAAATAGCGCCATCTGTAGTTAAATCACAAAAAATTAATGGCGAATGCGATTGCATGCATGTCTTTCAATTAATTTGAAATGAAATGGGAAGAAAGGAGAAGAAAGTGAGCTCTTGAAATGTATAAGAACCACCTAGATTCCAGATAAAATACCAAGTCTTTGACTAATATTTCAGTCGTAGCCTGAGGACTTTTCGTTTGCAGTTTGGTGAGTATTACATGTTTATTTCCTAATTGTGATTCCGTGAACTGAATAGGTCTAGACTACATGTAGGTCTATCTATCTTTCTATCGCTGCATCATCATGTGCATGGCATTGGTTTCCCGTTGCAATCGCATTGCATAGCCGCTAGATGGCAATGACAGGTGCTAGCTAGGCCTAGGTCGGTTCATTGAAAAGTATTTTGCAGCAACCGGTCTTTGGCAGAAAGTTTGTGAAACTGTGTGTAATAAGTGAATTTGATGTTTTATGAATGAAAGAGAAATCATGATGAGGTTAAAGATGAGTCAAGAGACTGTGGCGCAAGTCCGAGAATAAGGATTGTCTTTGACTTTGTAGACAGTAGACTCTAGGTAGCCTGTAAATGCAGACGTTTCATATTTCCGATCTGCGCGTTAGTGAAGTGAAAAAAGGATGCGCAAAATCCATGTAGCCTAGGTTTATGGGCGTTAGTGTAGTTCCATATCCGTTTTTTTTTAGCAGTTTAATATCCATTCTAAGCAACAGGATGAATTTTAGCTCAATATTTTTACTAATTTTAATCATAATCATATATTCTAGACCTAGGTCTAGATCTAGACCTATTGTATTTTCCTCCTGAATTTGGATCACATCCGACATCAGGAAACCTTCGTTTAGGGCTTCGATGTTGACGTCGTCGCTCAGTACCGTCTCTACGCTGTAGTCCTGGGGGCCGTTTCTCGAAACCGTCATAACTACAAGATCAACGACATCTCGCCACTGTCACGCAACTTGTCAGCTAAGTGTTTCACGAAGCTGTCTTTGCCAGATGAGCGACAACTTCTGCGACAAGCGAGTTGTCACTGCTCCGAACATGTCATATTTTTTTAATTGCTGTAAAGCGCCATCACAAGTCAGATTGTTGCTTTTTTATAGGCCGCGAAATGTACGGTTAGTTTCACTATCATTTTGAGAAAAATATAGACGAGTTCGGTACGTAATTCTCCGGGATGCGAAATGCGAATGTTAAAAAGTGATAATAAAAATTATACANAGCGGAATAAGTTCAACACAGGCTGGCATAGGCAGTCATTCAGTCTGTGTATCTAGGTCTAGTGGAGCCAGACGAAGTCTCAGTGGAACAACCGACGATATACAGACTGAAGCTTTCGGTCTAAGAGAGTCAATGCTAATGCGTATTGACCTCTAGCACTGCATGTAAAGCAGGTATTATTATAGACCCCATACACAAATACACACACCACACAATATCGCATAGACTCTACACAATCATGTCGATGCAGCTGTAAGCAAAGTTTGACACTAGACTTACAATTTGAATTTTTAAATTATTCTTTTTAACATCAGTAAGTTAAAAAAATTGTATTTTACTGCTATTTAGGTGTCATGAATTGTCACTAAAGTACCGGTTTTGAGTGAAATCAGTTGAGTTTTGTACAGTGGTGTTTGCAATGTTGAGAATCAAAAGCACAGCTTTTACTACACAGCCAGGATAGTGATGCTCCTATGTGTGGGCGCTAGTGTAGTTCGGTATCTGTTTTTTTAGCAGTTCAATATCCATTCAAAGCAAATGAATTTTAGCCCAATTTTTTACTAATTTTAATCATAATCATATATTCTAGACCTACATGTAGACCTAGGTCTAGAGCTAGACCTATTGCATTTTCTACCTGAATTTGGATCACATCCGACATCAGGAAACCCTTCGTTTAGGGCTTCGATGTTGATGTCGTCGCTCAGTACCGTCTCTACGCTTTACTGTAGTCCTGCACCTCAAACTGAAGCTATCGGTACAAAATCATGCAGACTTCTTGTATGCGCGATACCATAAACCATACGAAAATATCTGTAGATTTGATGTAATTTTTATCCTGTAGGTTATGTGTGAAATTAACAGTCTTTTGTTTGTTCTATCATTCTTCCTTTAATACTGGCTGTAGGTTCTGAACCTTGTGTGTGCCTATTCTCCAGCTGTATGATACATTCCACCAAACAGGGCTGTTTACACTGACATCACTATGGCATTTCAAGGTGGACGGCCACCATTTGGTGTGCCTGGAGCATACCCACCTGGGCTGCAGCAACAACAATATTCACAGTTTGGAAACATGGGACAAGGTAAGAGACTTTTTTTTAGCTGTGTCTTTGCACATTAACAAAAATGATGACTTGTTCCTTGAAGTGTTCACAGTGACAGCTTAACATCAGACAGATCATAATTATGATAATTTATTAATTTGTGGCAGATATAATCACAATAAAACTTTAACCAGGTACAAATCAACTGATTAGATGGATGAAGCATAATAGGTATGCCTTGAAGCATTATACATTTAAGTGCTTGTCAAGGCTCATATTCACAGCCCTCATATCTCTAGTCTAGTATTTAAACCACTTGCCGATGTTATTTAGATATATACAGTAAGTACTGTCTAGCATTATAGACAATTAAAAAACAAATTTTATCATTTACAACAGGGAGCAATAACTTTTATTTCTATTGAATTACTTTATTTTGTTGTAGCAGATAATGACTTTGATTTCTGTGCTAACACTGTTTCTCTTTATTTTGCAGTGAGACAAAATGTTCGCATGCCTGGACTTTTACCAACACCACCGGGGGTAAGATCAACTTTTATTTGTTTTTTTAAAGAAGCATTTATTTTTTCCATTATTTCCATATACCGGTAGTTACATTTTCAGACAATATTTTCTTTTTTTTGATGAGAGAATTCAAAGGTACATAGAACCTGCCTCATATCATATGATAACGTAGATATTTTGACTGCTATTTGAGGCATAGTTGTTTCTATAATAGACACAAGGGGGCTTTGTTCAAAACATTCTGTTTTATACTTTGGCACAGAAATTAAACTTTAATCTGCCTGTCTTGTATGATACTGATAAAAGTCACTTATGTTGACTAAACCTTCTTGCAAATAGGATGTTGCCAATTTATGTGTACACTTGTAAATCATAGTATCATGTTGAAATTCAAATCGCTTCCCAATTGGCATCCATTTCAGAGTACTAAACAATTCACTTGATGGATTCTCATAGCTTTGGTTTGAAATTATTCTCACAGCTTGCATTTGGACTTTCATTTTATTTTATGTTTTTTGTTTTACTTGTTCATCTCTACAGACAGCTTTACCAAACAACAACCAGTCTTCAAACAGATCATCGTCAATTGTCAAACCTCTGGTACCTGTAAGTGTTAAACTTCTAAAAGCCTCGTAGTATGAGTTATATTAAAGAATTGTTGATTGATCTGGATTTATAGCAAGTCCTCCATTCAATCACAAATTTGCTAACTCTCTGAGAGACAGAAATCGCAATTGATTGATAATATATCATGAGATGGAATACTCTATTCTATGTTGTACAAATGGAAACTATAGCAAAATTGCACAATTTATGATATCAAAAACATTATGCAGAAACTTACCACATGTTGTGCGCATTAAAGACTTTGGCATCAGTTAATCTGCTCTGAAATGTAATGAATATGCTAATGAAGAATGTACAATTTTTTATTTTATGAGGTAAAAATTTGCTTTCTTTTTTTCAGAAGGATGATAAAATTGAAGATTCCAATAAACCCAAGACCACTGTCTTTGTGGGGAACATTTCAGACCGTGCACCGGATACTCTTGTTAGGGGCCTTCTTGGAGTGAGTATTGTGTATATGTCACATAGGAGTTNTGGGAATTATTTAACTAAATACAGATGTGAAATGCTCCAAAATAAGGCTCATATTGCTCCAGAGAGCATCTAGAACCCCAGAGCTTCCAGGGCCCTAAGGCGGGCCCTGGACCCCAGCCGCACATTATTTGGTGTCGTTTTCAAATCCTCCCCATTTCTGATTTCCAAAAGTTGGCATTTCTGGTGTTGGTATGTCTGATTTATTCCACAGTTTGCAACAGTATTTATCTTCTTTCTTCTTGGGTTAATTTTTTGTTGTGTAATTTAGTGTGTTCCACATCAAATGTATCAGTAAAATATGATCTTTACGGTATTCATTTGCGCTGCGTTACGACATCAATAGGTTTTTAATATGTGAAAGGAAGGTCGCTTGAAAAATACTAATTTTGATGGTAAAATACTAATTTTGGAGGTGCTGAGTACTAATTTGTACTTCCAAAGGTTGGCAGCTCTGGTAATGAATATGCTAATGAAGAATGTACAATTTTTTATTTTATGAGGTAAAAATTTGCTTTCTTTTTTTCAGAAGGATGATAAAATTGAAGATTCCAATAAACCCAAGACCACTGTCTTTGTGGGGAACATTTCAGACCGTGCACCGGATACTCTTGTTAGGGGCCTTCTTGGAGTGAGTATTGTGTATATGTCACATAGGAGTTACAGAGTTTAGATTTATTTAAATCAAATGTCATGCTCACCTTACACTCAATATTGTATGTTTATGCCATTTTCTCTTTGTGGATTACAATAGGGGACAAGGGAAGGAGGAAGAAAGGGGGATTGGAATCCCTGTTTTTGATCTTTGTATTAATAATTGAGAAAAAAATATATAACTATTAAAGATATTCAGTTTCACATGTAAAAGGTTTGCATCCACAGATATTTTCACCTAGATATTATTCCTCATTGATATTTAATAATGAGCCTTTGTGTATAAAATGATACAAGTCCTTATTTTGAACGGTATTGGGATTATTGTTTGTCAAGTAAGTGCTACATGAGACAAAACATGAACATCAATTGATCACATACAAGCCAAGATTGTTCAACAGTTATACCCTTTCTTTTGCCAATGTACAGAGATGTGGACCTGTGCTGAGCTGGAAGAGAGTACAGGGAGCATCAGGAAAGCTGCAAGCTTTTGGTTTCTGTGAGTATGGAGACCCTGATGCAAGTCTCAGAGCTATCCGCCTACTTCATGAGCTTGAAATTGGAGACAAAAAACTTGTGGTAAGGAAATAGGCTGTCTTAAATGTGTCTTTATAATGTCACCGTTAGAAAATACATGTACTAAGTCAATGTCAGTCACAAATGAAATTCAGAAATAGCAGGAATGATTGAGAAAAGGTCTTTTATGTTCTGTCTATCATCAAAGGGTGATTGATTAAAATAAAGTGCATTTTCTATGTAAATCTTTATTATATTTTGAGGGATTCAAAGGTATATCTATCAAGTGTAATCATTCTTGGTAATATAAAGTAGAAAGGTGCAGTTTGAAATTTCCATTCTGTTACAGGGATTTTTATACCACATGGACTTGTGAGATTTTATTCCCGATAATGAACATTATTTCATTTCTCTATTTCACAGGTCAAAGTTGATGGCAAAACAAGGACGCTTCTTGATGAATATTTACAGACGAGTGATGGAGATCAGGTAAGAGGTCCTAGTATGGCTTACATGATAGAAAAGTTCAACATTTATTAGAGTATAAAAAAAAAATCAGTATTATAGATGTAGGCTTCATCTTTGTTTTTAATGTCTGAGAATTTACACAAATCTTAAAAAGTTAAAAGTCCTAGAAGAACTTGGTCAGTGAGAGGCTTGTTCAGGCTGTATTTCTCTGATTTTGAAAATGTATCTTTTACCCATTTACTGAAACCCCCCTGAAACTTGAATACAGGAGCAACCCGGATCCTATGGGCAATACGTTAATATAAACTCTGTATTAAATGTACTTTCTTTCTTACTTTCTTTCTATCCAGGCATCAGAACTTGATGACTCTACAGTGAGAGATGACTCTGATGTCAGGAATCAAGTTCGTAGACTGGTCCAAGATTACTCTATGCAGCTGCAGAGAACATCAGGTGAGGCTATATGAATGTAACTGAGCACAGCACCTTGGATTTCTAAATACAACAGTATCACAGTGTACAGTACAGTAACACACTGACTACAGGCACTGGGATTCCTAAGTAAGGCAGTATCGTGGTTTTAGTAGGGCAGCAAGGAGTAGACTGATTCCAGGCCCCCTCTTTCTCACTTGAGGTATTGACAGACTGAAAGAATTGGTCAAACTACCTTGTAACAATAGATTGTGAACTAACTACCCATAAATAATCTTCAGTGAAATCACCTTTATAAAATTGTTGACATCATAGAAGTAATTCCTTCTTCATCATCACAGCATTTGATTATTTTGGAAGAGATAAAGCATTTGGAGCTCTATGCAGGAGCTGCCAGGCTTTATTATTGGGTTCCTTATTATGTAATACTGCTAGGTATGTTCCTGTTTAGAGTTGTATCAAATAATTGCATTTGGATGTTATATTTGTGTACAGAAGAGAAAGCTTTCCATGGACAGAAGCAGAAGAATTCACAGAAAGATGAAAAGCAAAAGGCCAAGGTATGTAGCTCTCTTTATCAACACATCTATTTTTTAATCCGTTAATTTTTCCTTTATGATCTCTCAACTGTGACTATTCAAAAATTGTTACCAATTCCATTTATTTTACCAGTACTATGCACTCCTAACCTTTTGATTTCCTGCAAATTAACATAAGATAATGTAGTCTCAGATTCATGTGATGTGCAAAGTGTAGCATACTAGTTCAACCCATGCAAGGTGTGTTTCCTGTTTTATTACATGAATTAACCAGTTGATTCCTTACAGTCAAACCTGCTTTAACGACCACCTTGTGAAAAGATGAACATCATTATTTTGTTTTGCTTGAACCGTCTTTCTCACTGAAACCCGGGGTTTGAATGGGACATGTGTATAAAGGCCATCTGGCTGTAAAGACATGTTCTATTATTTATTTTGAGAGGTCTTCATGTACTATTCTCTCCATTTATGGATTTCTTGTATTTTCATGTAGAGTGCATGAATAGAAAGCTATCTCCTTTTCCATCGCTTGTCCTCTTTGTAATAACAAACACCATTTAAATAATTTCCTCTTTCATTATCCTCCTTTTACAGGATAAGCTTGATGACATGAATTTAGAGGAAGAGAAGAAGGATCTCATTAATCGTGAGATCGATCGTTTCAGACAATCATACAAGGTAAGCATACTCAGTGGAGATTGACTCCAGAAATGTTTCTGCATTAATTGATTTCTGTTTGAATTCCCTAACTTATTGCACAATATTGTTCAAAATTTCTTACCATTCATGTTTACCTTTGCTTTCATGTTGCAGGATGCAGTTGCCCCATTATATCTTTTCTCTTTACATGTAATGGGAGGAATAATGTCTATGAAAAGTAGGAAAGATGCAGGCATGATAACAGATTTTTATTTAGTGCTAAACTTTTCAAGTGTGAATAGTCTTATTCATAAAGCAAAGAAAATTGATTTACAAAATAGTACCAATCTATATTTGGCAAAACAATAAGTTGTTTTGTATGCAAAAATATTGGGTGGGTCCAGGAATAACAAAAAAAAACAGGTGGAATCCAAAACAAAATAATTACATTTTTTCAAGGAGGTGTAGCTATCAACATTTGGTTATTAGCATTTTTGCTGGCATGTATTCCGTTCGGAGGATTTTTTGGGGGTTTCTCTTAGAGGGTATAGTAGAAATGATAATAAGAGTTATATCAACATATATCCAGGATAGTTGACATATATGCTCTAATTTAATTCATGTGAAAAATAAGTTTCTCATTGCAACAATTGTACCCCTGCCATGACTATTATAGTACTCCTTCTTCAACGGCCCCTTGGCTTGGGCCCAAGTGTTTGCGTCAGGGGGCGTGATAGTCGCTGCAGTCTGCGCCTGATTCATTTTAAAATGTTTGATCATGGGTGAGTACTTGATATCTTGCTATTTTGGTTAGGAAATCAATTAGATCTTTTATTGCAGGATATGGAAGGTAATTTGGACCTATAAAATCTCAGGTATGTGGATCCTTTGTCTTTTACGATATAATAAAATAAGTTTTACTTTAATTGTAAAACTCTTTGAGAGGATGTGTCATTTTATTTTGTTATTCATGATTATTATGTTATTTTTTTATATTTTTTTTTTTTGGAGGGGGATGGGGAGACACTGCATGTTGCATTTATGTGACGACCTTGAGTACAGCTACCTAATTTCCACTTTGTGTATGTGCAGGGCAGATTAGTTTCCAAAATTAATAAAAACGGGGTAACTATTCTATTAAATATTTCTTTTTCAAATGTAATCAAAGATGGACTATTTGGGAGAGGGGCTAATATCATTTAGGGTAGATGATGTATTATGATTGTCTTGCTTGAGTCTTAATGCTGGTGTAGCTGATCCAAGATGGATGCTGAATTACGAGGTATGTGCAATGTTTTGGCTGTGGTGTTTAATTAACTAGTATCTATTTTTATTAACAGGATGACAAGTTATCTGTTCAAGCCCTTCTTATGGAAATCTAATTGGAATAGAGGTACAAGTGTATGTGTGTACTTAACTTTTTTTAGTTCTCGGACAATGACAAATTTGGCAGTATTAAATTTGGTAAGAGATGGTTGTTATTGCCCTAGATTTAAAATTAAAAGAGAAAACTACAGGATTTATATGATAACCTTGCCAATTTGGAAAATTTATTTGAGTATTGGGTTTGAGCTTTCAATCATTTCTTTCCTTTGTTTCCTATGTTGATTTAAAAAAAAAAGACTTATTATATTTTAGAGAGAGTCAGAAAGAGAGGAAAGGAGGTTATCTTACACAAATTGTGCTCTTTGTGAAACTCCCTGACTCGAGGGGAAATATCTTATTTAGAAATCAATGCATCATTTACCAGACATTGTTTATTTAGGGTATCACAATGTTTTGTGAATGATTTCTCCTTTATCATCCTAAATCATTTGTTTATAACTGTAATTTTTGAAACTCATTTTAATTACGTGTTATTCATTCCTTTATTGTTTAGACCCTTTTCTATTTTATCACCTCACATTTCAAGCTTATTTGAATAATCTGTTATCTCAATGAGCTTGTTGACAATAAATAGGCTTGCTGAGTTTGTAACATGAAATGATAAGAAGTCATGTGACATAGTATGCCAAGTCATGTGACATTACATGATAAGTCATGTGACATGATATTATGACAAGTCATGTGATGATTTGTCAGGCCAGGGAAGCTCGCCAGAAGAGAAGATGAGAGGCCATCCCGTCCAAGCAAGCTTCAAAAGATGCCACTTTAATGCGCAAGTCAATACAATGTAGCTTTCATTCTTTATGCTGTGTCGATTTATTACAGTTTAAATTTGACAAGATTGATATGTTAAATATGTACATACATGTATCTGTGCTTATGCCGAAAAGATGATGGAGGATTTTCAACCAAATACCTAGGAAACATTCAGCACGCCTACCAAAACTACTATCGTCTGAAGATTTCTAGTAGAATCTCTGTTTTAAGGAGAAATATGAAAGCAGAGATTCGATACCAGAATTGTGAATTTTTATTTATTCTTTCACTTCACTGTGCTTTGTAGCATATTATTACCAAATGGCAATTTTGTCAAGCTGTCTTTCATCTAGAATTGGGCAATTCAGAGCATTTTACACAAATCTTGCACCTGGCAATTTTTGGATTAGAAGCAAGATGGTCTTGTGTTAGACCTTGCTATAAATAATGTAGCAAACTTGTGAGGTTTTTATCCTTTCATCCCTTGTATTGAAAAGTAATTGATGTAGACTGTATTGCATGTCCTCTCTATGATATATTCATGTTAGTTGATTTATTTTGATTGTAAAACAAAGGCAAGATTTGAGACCTTGTCCACCATGAGTTATCCATTGGTCACCATCAAGCTACACTCATCACCACTCCGCCATCGAAATTGCAATGTGAAGCAGTCTTCCTACCTGTTATCAAGTTCTGTGAGATGGAATGGTGTCTGAGATGGCAATTCTTGTTGCTATCTTAATCTTCGGCTTGTAGACTATCTGTACGCATTTTGAATGCTGAGAATGGGAGACATTTTACGATCAGCCATTTTTATTTATACAAGTTTGCATCTCATTATACAAAACTTGTAATGATTAAGTAAAAATGCAAAGAAAGTGAACTGTAATACAGCTTAAGCAATTCTGATGGACATGATTCTATAATGATGGAACACGATGGGAGATACGGCGAGGTTGGCAGCCAAGCAATTGATGTCGGTGGAGGAGGCCATTTTCGGAGGAGCAGAAGCATTGCCAATGGATATAGGTTTTGTAATTGGATGAGGTCCAAATTTTGCCTTTTACAGGCAGGGGATGCTAGACAGATCACAGCTTGATTTTGCTTGGATGTTTGATATTAGTTATATTTGCAACTATTTAGCTGATGCAGAGTACTAATGAAAATGTTTGATTTAAACAAAAAAGGGGGTGAAGGGTAAATATTGAAAAGGGCCAGGGGCAAATATTGAAAAAAGAAGCTGTTTTAGAGCTGTCTATTTCTCCTGATCTGTGTAGATGCTTTCAATTTTGAATGCTTTTATTGTCTATCTGAAAAATAGGAAATTTATCCAAAGATTCAAGTGTTCTATTGTTCTACCGGTATACAGATGACTGTCCATAAATCTCTACAGTGCATCATTAAAAGTTTTGATAAGACTGTGTGTACTTGTAAATCTAGTCCTAAGTATTTTTATCTTCCCTCTTTCCCATCAGAATTATTTTTTTGTAAATGCATGTTGTGTCAGATTGAGAAATTGAAAATAATTTTTCTGTCATTAACATAGACAAGAATCTGATACGGATAAATTTCCTTGATATTGGCACTTATTTGATACCTAGATAGACATTGTATATGATATATGTTTATTGTTTGCACTTCACAGATACACAAGCTGACTTGACAACTGAAAATTTCACTTTCAAAAATATATATGTTTGCAATTCACTTGATCTATGTTATTTCATCATAATTCATACTAGATAACTACACAAAGCTCCATTTCATTTTTTGCTGTCTACAGGATCAGAGGGAAGCTCTAGAACAAAAGGAGACTCCGGAAGAGAAGGAGAAGAGCCGGAGGGAGCGAGAGAAAGAACGAGAGAGGGACCGGCAGCGGAGAGACCAGATAAAAGAACGTGAGAGGAGAGACAGAGATAGGGAACGAGACAGGCACAGAGAGACTGAGAGGGAAAGGGTTCGAGAAGAACGGGAAAGGGATGAAAGAGAGAGGTAATATAACCCTTGTTTTCTCTGCAGGTTTTATAATGTGGATAGGTGTTAACATATCTTTGATTGGGATGGGAAGTAGGGGCTAGCAAACTGTTGTTCTGTATAAGCTGATATTTTCGCAAATGACAGCAAAGAGACATTTTCGCTAGTCGTTGCTTTCCCAAATAGCACACAGCAGAATTGATGAATGGGCATGAAATATTCACAAACTTTCTCACGCCAACACATACACACACACACACAGACTCAGTCACGTAAATACACAAACAAGTTTAAGCAGCCTGTCGCACCACATACAGCTAGCCGAGTACCGTACTTTACTGGTACATGGTATGTACGAGGATTACGTGAGTGGGTTGGCAATCTGTGCGATTTATGCGCAGGGAGATAAGGAATGCGTGGGCGGTAGGCAACGCCATTGCATTACGATCATATGGCAGTTACTAGTTGCTATCGATGAAGAGGACAAAGGCACATAATTTTATGCTGATATTTTTGAGCTCTGGAAAGATGAGGTGCCAATATTTTTGTGTGTTGATAAATTTGCGAGATTTCATGAAAATACAACCCCTACGAAAATTACAGCTTATACAGTAGTTGGCTCCATCAGCTAAGGATTTGATTATTTGGTCATTACTTTAGTGTATAAACTAAATTGATGTATTCAATAAAATGCCCCATTCTCCACTTATATGGAAAGAGGAACAGGCAGTTGTTCCGTTTTGTTGTTTGATGTTTACATTGACTGTTATTGTCTATATATTGTGTTTTTTTTAAATCTGATAATCTTTAAAGTTCGCTCTAAGACCTAGAAAAACACCAATGTGCATGCTTTATAAGATAAGCTTCCACAAGTTTCTCCACTAATTCAAATACCCCAAACAATGTTTTGAAATATACATACAGGTACGAACGTGACCGAAGCAGAGATTATGATCGAGACTATGATCGTGAGCGAGGAGGGAGAGAGCGTACTGAGCGTGAGAGAGATGGAGATCGGGATCGTCTGGAAGAAGAAGAAGATTATGAGAAGAGAAAACTTGAACGTAAACTCAGAGAGAAAGAGGAAGCATATCAAGAGGTAAGTGGAGTTTCCAGTTTAGATTATAATAGTTTTAACATTTTATAAGTTTCATGGTTCATCACACTTTTAGAGTTATGCGAAACACAAATACGGAAAAGGTGTGCTTTCAGATTACTTTGCAATTGAATTTGATCTTTGTAAAGTGATGTTTGAACACTGCTTTATCTTCAGTAATCTAATTTGTTCACAAAGAAGTGATGAAACATTAATTCATTTTTTGTGAACCTAGTTTGCAATAACAAAAGTGACTTGACTATGAACAATGAACGGTATGAATAGTAAACTAAAATATAGATGTCAGTTTAAACTTATTATTCCAAGCAATGTAACATGAAACATTTTTTTCACTTATGTTCTTTTGTTTGTATTAAAGCGTCTCAGAAACTGGGAAACTAGAGAACGTAAGAAACAGAGAGACCACGAGAAGATGATGGAAAAGGAAGAAGCTGAGCGGAATGAGATGGAAAAAGAGGGCAAACGTCTCAAAGAATTCCTGGAAGATTATGAAGATGAGAGGGATGACCCCAAATATTACAAGTAAGTGCACAAATAACTTCTTCATGTAAGAGTAAATTCGTTTTTGCATATAAGGTGTCATTCTTAGATATAGAGTTAGTATCATGAGTTTGAGAAGAGGTTTATATATATATATATATATATATAGGTCAGAAAAGGTAGAGTGATATATATGATTTGAGAAAATGCACTTTGAATGCCTTATTTGAGGGCATAATGTTTCAATACTATGCATTTCATTTCCAGTGATACTACTGACTGCTATTACTACCCATGTATAATCCTATACAGCACTTTAGGCAAAACGTAGCTTAATACATTGCATTTTATTACATGTAATTTAATTCTGACTTTCTGTTTTGTTGTGATTACCAGGGGTAGTGCACTAGAGAGGAGGCGGAAAGAACGTGAGAAGGAAGAAGACAGCGATAATCGTGATAGGAGAAGGGAACGAGATGAGATTGAAGATATCAAACGCAGACTCATGGAAGAAGGAGGCGAAGATTTAGATGCTGAAATAGAAAAGGTTAGATCATTGATATTTACAATTAGCATAGGTTGTTGTTGATGAAAATATGTTGTTATATTAATTTAAAGGTATAGACCAGTTTTGGAAATGCCCCCCTCTCAAAAAATGAAATGGAAGCTCTTATTACCAATCATGTGAAAGAATTTTTTGACTTATACGTGATGATACAAATTTTGCCGGGAAACTGCCTACCAATCAATATATTTGGTAAATTATTATATATATATTTGGACTGGATAGATACTGGGTAGTCCCTTGCAGTACACATCAATACTTACATGCTAGATGATCAACTTTTTCTGATCGATTCCCCTACGTTTCTTTCATGATGCAATCGCATGACCAGAACTGGTCAATACTATTAAAGGTAAATGAGATGATATGCAGTGTGAAAGGTTTTGGAAGTTGGAACACTTTCTGAATTTGAATGTTGTTTGGGAAACTATGGGATCTAATTTTTTAAAGCACTAAAGAGCAAACAGTTCTCCTCTGTTTCGTTCCTCCAACATTGCTATACATGTGATCACATATTGATAAATGAGAGACTTTTTATAATCATGAGTGCTATAATTCTTTTGTATTTGGTTACAGTTGGAGATTGAGAGAGAAAAGCACAAGCAACCACAGCTTGAGAAACTTCTAACACCGAGGGCGCTACAAATCAAACATGAGCTACAACCTACCTTGAAATCCACCTTTGAACCTGCTGATGCACCCATGCCACCAGAGGTAAGAAGTCCTTATTAAGATAAAGCAGATTGTGGGTATTTTTACCATCATAAAACATCGGTATTTACTGTAATAGCAACAAAAAATCTCTCTCATCCATAATCTTGTCCATTTTCTCTTTAATACCATCCACCAATATTGATTTTAAAGAGTTAAGAAATTATTCACCATGTCCAAATACACAAGGGTATCACATACTCATCTATGTTGTTATAAATACACCATGATAAATTCATAAAGAGTTATATTCATGTTTTCAATTTTTTTTGTGAAGTGGACTTTATAATTACAGCAGACATAGTTTTGTGTTGGCCAATGTGGTCACTATATTTCTAACGATTCAGTTTTGCCCGGAGAGTTCCCTTTTATTTACAGGCTCATGGAAGATCTAACAAGTGCTCATTAAAAAGAAACCATTGTATTGTGTGTTACACTTGCACTTACTTTTTGAAAATGTTGAACTTTTGACTGACTCCGCCCCCCCCCTCCTTTTTTTTTTGTTACAGAACAATCAGGGTCCACGCACTCCTGCCAGTGACAGTAGTGATGATGATGATGGTGGGGGAGGATTTGATCCACTCCCTGATAACTCTAGCCAGTCATCTGAAGACGATTCAACTGCAGCAACAGCTCAACAAATGGGATTTGGACAAATTCACCCAGGTAGGCAAAGGGACAGCCATTGTTGTCCTTCGTATTGTGGATGAATTACATAATACTATTACTTAGCAGAAATCAATTTTGGTTTTAATGAAGATTCTATAATGGTAGGAGGAGATATGGCTGTGATATATCCAAGATCATTTTGATTGACAGTTTATTTCAATATTGTTGTTTACTTACTTTGATTTACTTTGATATGAGACAAGTATTCATGAAAGTGCCTCAAAACTGTTCATATCTTGTTTCCTTTGCAAAAGGTGCATTACCATTAAGCCTCACATCCCATTGTAGCCTGTTACCTAATTGAACTTGAGGTATGAAAGCAGGCTAAAAGATGGTTAGAGATGAGAGATGTTGATGAGTAACCATTCTTTCTATACAGTTGAAAGCCTGTCACCTGTCGACGAGGAATTTCAGCATCATAGACTAGCTAGAGAAAACCAATCAATGGAGCGCAACTCTGGTGACTATAACAGTGTTTAATCAGGCCTTTATACTGGAACCAGTGTATGGCAGTATGCAATACAAACTATAAATTAGTTTCCAAGTAGTCCAATGATATCATACCACTACTTAGGAGTCTTTTCTTTGGTTATTCTTTCAATATTTTTGTGTTGGTTTGGGTAAAAGAGAATGGGTATATTGTCCTGGAGTTTAACCCAAACCCTCTGAAACAACCAAAAATTCATACTATGCCAATACATTAAAGGCCTGTATAAAATGGAAATTGCAGAAATGGAGCAGTGTTTAAATTGCAGTATATTTGTTTTATTAAACAGGTTCAGTAATGTAGGTGATGGAATTGGTCAGCTGACCATACATTATTCTTCTTTGATGTTGACCTGTATTATGAAATATCCATTGCATGTTTGTATTACTTTAGTGAAATGCAGCGCATTAATTTCAGTCCGGATGTGCTGAAAGTCCACTGTTGGGACGTAACCAATGCATATGTATTTTCTCTAACATGCTCGCAACCATGATAAAACACTATTTAGACTGTGTGGGAAGCCTGCTAAACTCTATACAAATTGATATTGATGTGTTCTGAAAGGTACGCAGGGGGTCCATCAAAATTAATCCATCAAGTGCTCTGTCCATTCCTAAAAAATGTTGGGTATTATTACATACTTTGCAGTTATCATGTAATTTTAAGTACAGGATTACCTTATATTTAACTTTTCACTGCATGCAAATCTTTTGTCTGTTCTTGCAAAACATAAAGTATATAGCTATACAAATTGCAGGTTCCTTGTCTTATGGCAAAGGTCAAAACCCACTCCCTTTAAAGTGAACCGGTAACATTGTTGAAGGTTGATGAAAAAAACTGCCTAATTTCTGTATGAAATGTTACTTATTATATTTTTTATATTGTACTCACCTTCTAACATGCCAAAAATCCTGAAAAAAATTATCAAACCACAAAGATATATGTTTTTTTTTCAAAGGCATCAATGTGTCACTCTCTCTAACAGTGAATTCTCACAAACCAATTTTTGAATTATCCCAACCACTTTTCCATGAAAATAAGACATAAAACAGGCCTTTAAGAATCTTTCAACTCTTCAATGTTTGGAATGGCAAATGTATATTTGTGATGATTTACCTTCACCTAAAATTTAATTAATAATACTCTATTTCACTGAAAATTTTAGATAACCTTTAATTCAGATGCTAACGGCTTTCCATAACTTTTAAGTCCAACTTAGAGATAAGTTCAACTTAAGATCTTTGTAAAACACCCCCCCCCCCCAAGTCCTTTAAAGATTATCTGCATCTGCTAGTGTACTGTAATCAAATTGTTTGTTATATGTGATCTTGATATTTCTATTTCATATGCTAATTTTGCATTTCTGTGCTGTCCAGGTAAAAATGTATGTTGTAGGAACAATCACCTAGAGTGTAAACACTTTTTTTAAAATAGAAAATTACAATGTTTGTATTTCTTTCTTTCTTTTGGTTTTATCTTGAATGAGCCTTTTGCAGATATTGTTGCCTGTTATAGATTTGCTGACATTGGTATTTACTATTGAGTAAATGAATATGAAATTATTTAGTTTGTTTATGAATTCAAGAGTGTTAAGTTAAAGAAAAAAAAAAAGTAAAATTGAAAGTGCACCATCTTCTTTAAAAAGGAAGAATTTGCTTATGTCTTGCTTTCCCATGTCTAATGTGACTAGAAATAGTTTTCAAACTTTGGACCATATATCTGTGAGGGGTTATATCCCCATGTGCATTGCTTTTTTATTGTTGGTGATTTTCAACAAGATTTAGTACTTACAAAGTAATCAAGTATTTAGAATGATACTCAACAATTTATTTCACAGTTTGCAGTGCATTTTGCATGGAAAGTACTTAAAATCACCATTGTTCTTTGCATGAGTTGTAGGTGATGCAACATTTGCTTTAAGATTCATTTTCACCAAAGGTTCATTTTCACCAAAGTTTAAGTTAGATTTAAATTTAGGACTAGGGAGTAGGGAGCAGGGGAAGTTATAGTGTTTGGGATTTAGTTTGTGTTAGATATTGGCATCAGAGCATATGTTGCTTGGAGCCTATATTGTACAATCTAATTGTAATATAAGAAAATGAAATAAAGAAATAAAGAGTGGGAATGTTTGTATGAGTTATAGTTACAGCATGTACTTTATTACTTCATGTATGTAGAACCAAATTTTCAATGATTCCCTGCTGATAATCCCTTTCTCATTCCCTCTCATTGTCCACCCTGCAGGTGGTCCAGACTCTCCTCCAGCTAACTCCAATGATGGGGGATACCAGAGACCTCTTGTTTCAGCACAGGTAGGCAGCAAGCGCAAGAAGCTGAAGGTAGGAGACGTATTCAATCAGGAAGAATCATCGGATTCAGCAGGAAAGAAGAAACGTAAGCTGGTCCCTATCGAGTACTCGGAGGAAGAGATGAAGGCTGTGGGACAGTCTCAGCTGATTGCCAACGCAGCAGAAGAGAAACGCAAGACCATCAAGAATCTGATTGAGAAGATCCCTACGGCCAAAGATGAGCTGTTTGGATACAAGGTGGACTGGGCAATAGTGGATGAGGTAAACTCAGCGAGATGTAATATGATATTTATTGTTATCTGCTTCTGGACAAATAATCTAGGATGCTCCAATAATAACTTTGTTGAATAAAGTCTTGCTTCAACAAGACTTAATTTATGGTAGTGGTATTTAAAGATAAAGACCAGTTATGGTCATGTGATTGAATTGTGAAAGAAACGTTGTGGAATCGATCAGAAAAGGTTGATCATCTAGAATATAAGTATTGGTGTGTACTGCAAGGTTCTGGAATCCTCGAAATGATAAGAAATTTGGCCCATTCTTGGTAAAGTTACAAGCACTGTACACAGAAATATGTATACGCGACACATGCATTATATCTATCAGGTCCAAATAGATATAATAATTTACCAAATATATAAATTTGTAGGCGGTTTCTCGGCAACATTTGTATGATCACGTATTAGTCAAAACATATTCTTTCACATGATTGGTAATGAGAGCTTCCATTTCATTTTTTGAGAGGGGGGCATTTCCAAAACTGGTCTTTACCTTTAAAAAAAGTTGTGTATGCTAAGTAAATGGTGAGGTAAATGGGTACCTGGCAGGAATTAAATCTTTGAAATGCGACAGCGCTGTAATGGCAGCTAGGCTACAGCCGGGGTAGTAATTAATGCGCCTCGGGATAGAATTACTAGATAGACGGCGCTATAGAAATGTCTATTATTCTTATTTTATTATTTACATTCCATATTTGGATATACCGGTAGTTTGTGGGAGAATTGAGAATGCATGTATGATAATTCATGGTAGAATTTGGAATGTTAAAGTTCATACTGGGAATTTTCCAATTTTTTCTGTGTAGTCTTTGATGGATCGTCGTATCAAGCCCTGGATCAATAAGAAGATTGTAGAATACATTGGTGAGGAGGAGCCTACTCTCACAGAGTTCATCTGTTCCAAGCTTCTATTACACAGCAATGCAGAGAGCATTCTCAATGACATTACCATGGTAGGTAACATGACCAAATATTACATTGTGCGTCAAAATATAGGTCGTTGCAGAAATAATCAAGTTCTATGTTCCAGGAGTTGACATCATTTTGTTGAATAAATATTATTCAAACAAGTCTGTTTGGTGCCTTGCATGCATAGAAAACAAAGAAATGCATTTTCAAAAATGTCAACCAATCATCCAAGATGGCTCACCAAATTCCATTTTTTTTTTGGTTATTACTCAGCAATTACTAAACTACTTTATCATGTGTCTTATTTAAATTTCATCTTTAATTAATCATTATTATATTACATAATCCAAAGTCGTCAAATTCCTGACATTTCACCGACTATGTAATATCAGGGCCAAAGCTTTGGAAAATTAAGTAGTTGGGAAATACTCTTTTTTGCAGGAGGAAATCATTTTCCATCCTGTGAGCAACTCCCTGACAATTATTCTTTCCCCTCACATACGATCTTCCAATAATGTTGATTTTTTTGGTGGTGATGTTAATATGTCCGTATTTTTATCTATGCAATCATGCAGCCATTTATCAACCATATTCCTGTAACATTACAATAAAATGAAAAAAAATATTACATATATTTTTGTTTGTTTATTTTGTAGGTCTTGGATGAAGAAGCAGAAGTTTTTGTAGTCAAAATGTGGAGATTGCTTATATACGAGGTTGAGGCCAAGAAACATGGACTCGTCAAATAACATTCTGCTGTACAATTTAAATAGAGCGGACGTTTATATCTCAATGAATCGCCAGGGAGCCAAAGAAACTTTTGTATATTTCATCTTGTGGATCACACTGAAGTCAATCACAAGACAAATTCTTTCTTGTTACAAGCTTCAGTTGAGACAATTCTTGCAAGGAGAGATTTCATGGACCCTCTTCAATTCCAGTGTAATGCCCCTACACGGAAAATGCTGAAGATATCATTCTTAGTCGTCATCTTAATACTGATTCTTTGGACTGTCATGGCCTGTCGATGCCATGAATGCAAGGATGTTGATGTGTGTTTATTGTACTTTCTGAGAAGAAGCTCTTTGTTTCCAGTGTTAACATCAATCCTGTAAGATTCATATCAGGTATTTTGCATTGGATGCTGCTTTCTAATATGTTTCAGTTTAATTGTCCTTTTCATTATTTCTGTTGTTTCAGTATTTCCAAGGTCTGGGGCAACTCTTTAAATTTATGCTTTTGTAATGAATTTTGGAATTATTGTTTTTTCTTGAAGGGCAAGAACTTCACATTGCAGCCATTAAGCAAAATGAAATAATCTATCATTTTCTGTCATGTATTAGAAAAGTTATAAAATTGTAGTATTTTTTTTCTCTGTATGCTTCGTGTACTACTGTATTTAAGATGATTTTGCCAAGACTGATAAAGCATTATTTGGTAACAGGTTAAAAGGTATTTGTACAGTATTCCAGGCATGGCTGGACAAATGAAAACTTTGTAACCATTAATATACCCTATAACATAAATATGTATAGCCATTGACAAAATATTTTCGGTACTAACCCATAGGATTATTCTTGTGAGTGTTTCTTTGTCCTTTGTGGACTCAAATGGGGATGGGTCATACTTGCGTGTTCTTCCTTTTATACATTTAACAACTAAATTATTCATACCCTTACCAAGTTTTGTAATTTTTGAGGTACACAGAATAATTCAGTTGTCCTGATTTATGTTTCAAAATAATGTAACATATTAAAGATTACATCAAATAGTATTCAATAACGGCCCTAATTCTACTAGTCCACCCTTCATTCTTGACTTACGAAAACATCCAATTACAAAGGGGTATGAATAATTTAAATAACTGTAGGCATCTGGTTTATTACTTCTTATAACACACACAGTCCATTTAATCTCTTACTGAAACTCAGTTTTGCTCTTTAGGTCAACCAATCATCTTAATCAGTAGATCATAAAACACATGATCTCCCCGAAGTGCGGTCAAGTCTAACAAAAAAAGTGGAGTTTCTCTTTTAAAATGTATGTTTTTTGTGTGTTAAATCTCTCTAAGCACCAAAAAATAACTAATGTACAGATCGAGCCAATTTTAAGCCGAGTTGCAACTGAGATGCAACCAGTACAGATATGCCTCTTAAATTGCTACTGAAAAGAAAGCTTGACATTGAAGTAATACACTTCTAGAAAATTGATTTCAATAATCAATTAAGCTGTACATGCCGTTGACTTATACATGTATCTGTCCTCAAATACAAGTCTAGCTCGAATGTGAAAGATACTGTAAAAAGGTCCATATTTCGTCTGTAGTTACATGGTTAAGGAAACATAAATATTTCTTGTATTATAGATGATTACATTCTTTCAGTTTCTTTTGATAATCAATAAAATGATGAATGCTTCAAAATGTATTTCATTTTAGTTGTTTACAGTTTATTATTCTGTGAATTCCATTATTTTTTAACCCTGGTACAAGAATATTTCTTCGTGAAGGGTCAGTCACATGTCACTGACAACTACCATATGTAAAATGGGTTTTTGTATATAAGTTAGTGGATGTGGGAAAATAGGTTCTGATGTCTCATAAATGAGTGAACATGATGAGTATCAACTATCAAGGATGTCAATCTTTTTTTCTTAAATCAGTTTCATAGTTATCATTATCATCAGTGATGTGTATCTGGCTCTTGACATGTTAATTTCTTTTGGTCCCAAGGAGTTTTTTGTAATGGGGTTCCACTGTTGCTCAAACATATTGTCACGTGAAAAAAAATTTATCATCAATCTGAATTTTAATTGAATGGCATATGGTATATATTGACTGAAGTGAAGCACTGCAAGGTGAACGGAACAGAGACTGGTAGAGGGAAAGCAGAGAGAAAGAGAGAGAGAGAGAGAGAGAGAGAGAGAGA